>CAEFZY010024709.1:0-25797 GCA_903066815.1 Brachyrhaphis roseni | reverse complement strand
AGACGCTGAAGCGGGAGCTGGAGCCAAGGGCGGCGCCGGCCTCGGAGAGTCGGGAGGCCCGGACGCCGGAGACACTGGAGCGGGTGCTGGAACCTGAGGCGGCGCCGGCCTCGGAGAGTCGGGAGGCCCGGACGCCGGAGACACTGGAGCGGGTTCTGGAGGTGGTGCTGGTCCGCGCTCCCCCTCCACCTCCCTCTGGAGCTTCACTAGCTCAGGGAGGGGGAAGCGCGGAACCCAGTAGTCCAGCAAAAGTCCCAAGCGTATGGCCATGCCCAACCGCTTCCAGTGGCCGCTAGGCAGCGCCTTCGCCCGGACAAACTCCTGGACCGTCTCGGTGAGCTCCTTCACGTCCTCTGGGTCCATGATTTTCAGCGTACCTCACCGTTTGTTTGGTCGGGTCCTACTGTCAGGAACGGTGTGGGGGTGAGGTGAGGCAGACGCTATAAAACCCAGGTAGCAGTAAAATGTTGGATTTATTTGACAAACGAGGAACAGAAAAGTCCATACACCTGGCAGCACAGCAGAGCGGAATACAGCGGCTCAGCACTGGTAGCACAGGGCACACGAAGGACTGCAGTCAACGGACTGACGAACAACAGGATGACGTTAGACGAGGACCCGACGAGGAACACAGGACACAGGTGGGACTAAATACACAGAGGGCAATCAAGGGAACAAGACACACCTGGGATCAATCGAGGGGAGACAGGACAACACGGAGAGCACAGAGACACAGAACTAGAAGTAAATACACAGAAAAACAGAGAACTCGAAAATAAACACTGAAAAACACAGAACCTGACATAAACATAATTTGTAGAAAACTGAATCAAAATGTGCTTCTACAACAAAAGTAATTGCAGGTATTACTTGTTTATGCTGATATTCCTTCGACAAACTAGCACCTTTTTTTACTCAAATAGGATAATATATGCTATATACTGAGACAATACAGAACAAATATGACAATAATAATAACAATCAGAATATTTGAACATAGAGTGACCATACCCACTTACTTTCACCCCTGACTGTAGCTAACTGGTTTCCAGCTTCAGACCAGCGGCCTAACTGGTTCACAGTGAGGTTAATGAAGGCAGATTCTTCTCCTGGGTTCACTTCAATGTTTTCTCTGTCAGTGTGAACTAGAAGCAGCTCCATAGATTTGAAAACAGCCCGCAGAGACACTGAGCGGAGCTAGTGATGCTAACAGACTCCAGCAGCAGCTTCAGAGGAGCTGTGGCTCCTAAACTGGAGCTTCAGCTCCAACAGAGCAGAAACAAAGCTGTACAACTCTGGTTTAGACTCTAAGATGCTGAGCTTCCGGTCTGAAGTTAGGAGAATAATTATGAAATGTTAAATTATTTAAATACTTTTATGAGCCACTTCCTCTGAAAGAGTCTCCACTTCCTGCTGGGTCTGCAGAGCGTGGAGACGGAGCAGCAGGAAAGGCAGCCATCTTGGCTTCTTGCTCTTCTTAAAGCGACGCTGAGTTTATTTAGTTTGCTCCGTTGTTTTATTGAAGAGAGATCACTGGTCACGTTGTTCTGGACCCAGCTGGGGAAACTGGAACTGACCACTCTGACCTTTGACCCCTTGGATAGTATTCTGGGTTTTTGTCCTCTTCCTCAGTTCTTCCTCCATGTAGCAGCAACAAGCTAGCTCTGACTGTAAAGATAACTGAAAGGATCTTGACTTGCTGTTCTGCACTTTTAAATGACAATTAGATTTTATTGAGTTTTTTTTTTCTGGAATAATAATACTACTTGTTTTATTCATCTGTAGAATATTCAGTTTGTCTAAAACTCTTTGGTTCATAATAAACGGGTCGGTTCTCCTCAGAACTGCCGACTATTCTGAGTAAAATAACCTGATCAAGTGTTTTCTGATGCTTCACAAAATAATCAGAAAAGTTTGAATCATTTGAGCCTCTGGCAGCAGCTGGGAGCCAATCAGGAGGCAGCCATGATAGAAAACTCCCAGGATGCATCAGCACCTTCTGTCAAAATACCTGAGATTCAACATGTCTCCCCCTTAATTAAAATAATTAGCAGTAAAATAATATTTCGGTGGTGGAGACGGTGGTGGAAAGGAGGACACTGGCTAAACTCAGTTTAGTCCTGGAGAACACCAGCTATCCCCTGTACCCCTTCTTCTCCAACCAGAGGAGCTCCCTCAGCGACAGGTTCTTCTCACTGGGTTGTTCAACTGAGAGGATCAAAAACTCATTTGTCCCACGGGCCATTAGGCTTCACAATGCTGCGATTTGTGGGAGGTGAAACTCCTTTCAGTGTATTTACTATATCTGTGTAACTTTTATGGATATTTACAGCTGTATGACCTGTAATGCTGTGTGGATGTGAACTAATGTGTGAGCAACTGACAACCTCAATTTCCCTATGGGATTAATAAAGTATAACCTAACCTAACCTAATTTCAACACAGATGAGTATTTGTTTTGTTGTGTGTAAAACTTGAGTGAAAATAAACAAGAGATTGTAGGTGTGTGTGTTTTCTAAGAGAAAACATTCTTATTTATTATTTATTAAATAGTTTCTGCTTGTCTTTCTCAGTAAATAACCAGTTTTATTCTTTACAGATTAATTCATAAAGTAATAATTTGAACAGTCATTGAGATTCTTCCCTTCTTAGATGTTATAAATGTATTATGATGATACAGAGAGGCTTGACGTTAGGAAAATGCAACACCAGGGCAGAAAAGGATGAGGAATAAGACCAGATTTAACAATTAGATGGTTTTATACAAAAAAATATGTTTTGGTTGATAAATAATCTAGGAATATCCAATTTATTCCATGCTGACAATTCTTTCTTTACAGTGAGAGACTGAAGTTTACAGACGTAGAGGCAGCATATTGTTAGTCATCTAGATTTATTTGCAGTGATGAGTCATAAAACTGATAGATTAACAGGGACGTTTATCTCTAGACTCCTGAAGACACAGGCTAGTTTGTAGAACCAGTCCATGATTAGGCTTTTAGAAGTCAACCTAAAACTGGTAATACAAGGAAACATCTAAAACCAACAGGATGAGACTTTAGTACAAACCACAAAGTTGCTAAACTGTTTTGTCTTATGAAATATGCTCTAATCTTTTTCTATGTCTACTCATAAGAAGTTGTAAACATGGGAAACTTGATCTAAGCTGTATTGATTATATAATTGACAAGTTATAATTGTAAGCAGTCAGATGATTTTTGATAACTCTGGTGAATTGAATGCTTCAAATTTAATGAATTAATATTTAACAATGATATCAATAATTGGGAAGAAATGTGATATACATAGTAATTCTTTGTTATATATATGATGTTTTGATTGCAAATGTATAGAACGTATTAGTCAGTATGATAAGGAACAGAAAAGATGTGTTGTTAGAAAAGAAGAAGTTGTTTTGGATAGAGTACAGATGGCTGCACGGAGAATCTTTCACAACAGTTTCAACTGCAAAATGAGCAATCTTCCAGTAAAGAGGGGTTGACTTTGTTGCCCAAAATAACCAAAAAGCAGAAACGCTTACTGATATTTGGTGTTGTGCCTCAAGGACAGTCTTTGTGTTCTTATGGGGAGAAAAGATCGCGAAGACCTTCAAGGTTTGCAGCCAAGAACTTTCACAGGTTTTGTCAAGAACAAGTTGAAGAATTTTCTGTCCACTGGGGAAAATCTGATTTTTGCCAAGTAATTTACACAAAGAACAAATGGATGAACCAAGGAAAGGGCATTCAATGTGGTATGGGTCTCTCTCTCTCCGTCTCCTTGCTTTTAAAAAGTTCACTCAGCCACAGTTTTAGGGAAAAATAATTAAACATGATTCAAGGATTCAAAGATTTTTACAACTTCTGTGTTTTTTTCTGTTTTGCTGCATTTCTTACTGTGTGCTTTACCTGCTACGCTCTGCAAAATAAAGCAATAGAAATCTTACTGGAAGTTGTGGAATGTGGAGTTCTTCAGGGTGTTAAATGCCGGTTGCTGTGCTCAACAAAATCACTAGAGGTTTTTATCAGTTGCTTTGATCAAGAAAGTAAACAAAACCCCTGAAATCTATTTTTCTAGATTTCTAGAACAATTGAGCCCAATTCCAAGTACAAGTCGTATAAGAGGAGAAGCTGCTGTTAACAGGTGTGGCTGGGGGTTTGGTTGCTGCAGGCTGCTCAGTCTGATCTGATGATGATGATGATGATGATGGTGGTGGTACTGGTCGCCTAATCAGTGCCGTTCCTCTATTACTGATCATTTCATGCATCCTCAAACAGCTGTTAAATACAGAAAATGCCATCTAGAAAAAAATTTCCCCACATTGTTTTGGCGCCCCCTCTAGTGCAGCGCACCTATGTGTTGCATACAGTGCATATCCACTTTTTGCCCCACTGGCAGGCAGTAGGCAACAGAAAACCCCCAGAAAAGAGGACCAAAAACCCCAGTTCCCAACAGGTTGTGTCTGACAGCCTGCAGGTGGAAGTTAGATCCTAGAGCTAAAGTCTGGTACAAAGCACGTTTTCATATTTTCTAATTAATTCTGCTGTGCTTGGTTCCTGTCAGATAAATGACAGTAAATAAACTCCATGTTGTATTTTATGTTGTCTGCCTGTGAGGTCGACTTGGGTCGCCTCAGCTGCTGGTAAAGTAACTGGTTCTGGTCTTCAGGTTCAACCACACTATAGCTCCATAGTTTACATAAATATTTTTTCTGGTGGGCACCGTGTATTAATCTGGTAGTTTCAATTCCAAGAGCAAAATAAATTATCTATGAAATAAAGTCTGAAACATAATGAATCTTCATATTTTCCAGGTAAAAGATGGCACAGCAGCAGAAAGAGGATTTCGGTAAGTACAGTATTCAGAAGCAGAAATGAACCATCATAAAGGAACAAACTAACCAATCACAGCCTGTGTCGCTGCCATGTGATGAACCGCAGCCTCAGTGTGTATTTATTGTTGTCATGCTTCCTGTTCAGTGAAGCTCTGGTGGAAACATTGTGAGTTCCTGTGAAACCTGAAGGTAAAAACTGAACTGAAAGGAACCGATGTGAGGAACAGGCCAGCAGCTCTGATACTTCAGGAATATTCACTATATCCACTAATTCATTTATCCAGTAATCACATCATTTATTACTAATTTATTATCTAAGACTTAAATACCTCCTGTGTCTTTTATTCCAACATTTGGTGAAAGACATCCTAAAGCTTAGAGATGGAAGTGAAGACCTGGTGATGATGGTAAAGAAAGAGAAGTGATGAAAATGTTTAATTATTCAATATTTTCATCACAATATTCACCAATAATATCATCATTTCCTGTTTTTCTAAAATAGTGCAGCTCTATATTTAGAAGGTGTTTCTTTTATTGTTCTTCCTGCAGTGAGGAAAGAAAGTGATGAATCACTCAGATATGAGGCAGAAACACAACAACAGCTTTAGACCTGAGGAGCTGATCAACAGACTCTGAGGGGAATCTCTGGATGGAGCAACATGAATAGTTGATCTTCATCACATTTTTCTCTCAGATGTTAGTTTGAATGAATCCTGTTTTTGTTTCTGCCTGCAGAGGAAAAGCTTTTCAAGGCTCGCCCTGAGTTTGTGATGAGAGTTTCTGAGGAAATCCTGACTCAGCTCCTCGATGACCTGGAGACAGATGGTGTGTTTAATCTTTCGGAGAAACGAGCGATACTTGAAGGGAACCAAATCACAGCAAACAAGGCCCGGGAAACTATTGATAATGTGAGGAACAAAGGACAGAGAGCCTGCAGATTGATGATCAAACGTCTGCTTCACATAGATCCATCTCTGTCTGATCAGCTGGGTTTGTCCTCTTTTTCCTCCGCTAAAGGTGAGACCACACAGTTAAATAAAACGGCTTTTACAGCCTCTACTGTCTTTGATTTAACTCTAAACGATAAATAAATCTGTTCTCTTCAAATATTTCTTGATTTCAAAATTTGTCATCATAGAAAAAAAGTTGCATATATTAATCTACTTGATGTGTGACACAATATGGATTCTCAATTCAGCTTGCTGAATATTAATTAAACTGAATGAAACTTAGATGCAACTGAATGTCATTATGACATGTTAAATTTGAAAAATTAATGGGTGTTGTGAAAAAAACTATGAATTTCCAAGCATGTAGATGAAATCACTCAGTCAGATTTATTTGTACATTCAAAGCTAAAACACAAAGAAAATCAGAAGGGGGTACGTGCTACTGAGAATCTCTTTAGCTTTAGGTGCAATAGGACATTTGTACAATTTTGATCTTAAGACTTTTTTCACATCTGATAGTCCAGCAGACTCAGTTTGATTGGGAACAAAATGTTAATATTGTTAAATTTTCAGCTGTTGTGGTTCTTCTTCACATTGCGCTCAAACGACTAGTTGAAAAACCTGTTCCCTTCTTCGCCTGTGGGGGCGCTGCACCAAGAGCCACTAAAAGAAATGACACAAAATCCTCACACCAAAACATGAGCACAACTTCCTTTTTCACAAAATGTAAACAAAAGTAGCGTCAGATTTTATATCAGATTTGTTTTTACATCTGAATTAAATGTTTCTCAGATAAAGTCTGTTGCTGCAACTAATCTTTTATCCCTTCATGGTTCCTTGTGTTGTGTTTGGCTGTAACAAGATTTCATCTCAGCTCCTGGTGCCTTTCTATCACCTCCAACCATTAGCAACTGGACAGGTGTACCTAATAAAGTGGCCAATTTGGTTCTTTGTTTCCAGATTGCAGACAGTGAGTAAAAGAAAATGCAATTTCAAATTAAGCACTTTGATAAAACTCTTTCTCAAAGGTCAGAGGTTGCTCTGTTGGAAACATGTCTGATTAACTGAAACCTTCAACCAGAGAAAACCATGAAAGAGTTTTAATGAGCAAAACTATTTCTAATCATCTCTGTGCAGCAAGAACCTTGTTTAGTTTTCGTTACCTTCAAGTGTTTTTATCAGGGTTGAGCTTTTCATTTATTTATTTACTTTTTCCTTTTAGCGGTTGCCTCATTGAGCTCCAGACTTGGTTTTCATGAGAAAATCACACATTTTATCTCAATTTTCTCCTCAAAAACAGAAGTTGGAATGACTTTCTGGTTTAGACAAGAATTATTTTTATTACTTTTCCATAAACATTGAAATTTTCCTTCATTAAAGTTTGTATAAAAACCTCCCCTGAGAACATTAAAATAATTGTTTTCCTTATGTTTAGCGAAAATGTCTCCTCTTGCGTGTTTGTCTCTTTTTTCAGATTTTGATATTCAGTGTCAGATTGACCATAAAACATCTCTGAAGATGAAGTTCCAAAGTCTCTCTGAAGGAATCGCTGAATATGGAAATCAAACCATTCTGAACCAGATCTACACAGAGCTCTACATCACAGAGGGGTTAACCAGAGAGGTCAACCAGGAACATGAGGTCAGATGGATTGAAACAGCATCCAGGAAACAAGAAACAATCAGACGAGAAAACATCTTTAAAGTCCCACCTGAAAGTGATCAACCAATCAGAACAGTGATGACCATGGGAGTGGCTGGTATTGGGAAAACACTGTTAACACAGAAGTTCACTCTGGACTGGGCTGAAGGCAAAACCAACCAGAACATAGAGTTCATATTTCCATTCACTTTCAAAGAGCTGAATGCGTTGAAAAAAGAAAAGTTCAGCTTGGTGGGCCTGATTCATGACCACTTCACTAAAACAAAAGGAATCTGCAGCTTTGAAGGTTTCCAGGTTCTGTTCATCTTCGATGGTCTGGATGAGAGTCGACTTAGTCTGGACTTCCACAACACTAAAATATTAACTGACCCTGAAAAGTCCACCTCAGTGGATGTTCTTCTGACAAACCTCATCAGGGGGGAACTGCTTCCCTCTGCTCTCCTCTGGATAACCACACGACCTGCAGCAGCCAATCAGATCCCAGCAATGTTTGTTGGCATGGTGACAGAAGTCAGAGGGTTCACTGACCCCCAGAAGGAGGAGTACTTCAAGAAGAGATTCATAAATGATGAAGAGAAGGCCAGCAGGATCATCTGCCACATCCAGAAATCAAAAAGTCTCCACATCATGTGTCACATCCCTGTCTTCTGCTGGATCACTGCTAAAGTTCTGGAGGATATGATGAAGACCAGAGAGGGAGGAGAGCTGCCCCAGACCCTGACTGAGATGTACATAGAGTTCCTGCTGGTTGAACTAAAAATTAAAAAGGACAAGTATGAAGGAGGACCAGAGAATGAATCAGTTTGGAGTCCAGAGAACAGGAAGCTGATTGAGTCTCTAGGAAGACTGGCTTTTGAGCAGCTGCTGAAGGGAAACCTGATCTTCTATGACAAAGACCTCAAAGAGTGCGGCATTAATATCAAAGATGCTGCGTTGTACTCAGGAGTCTTCACTAAGATGTTTAAAAATGAGAGCAGAACAGGCAATATCTCTGTCTACTCTTTTGTTCATTTGAGCATCCAGGAGTTTCTGGCTGCAGTCTACATGCTCCACTGCTTCACCGGCAGGAATTCAGAGGTGATCAAGACGTTACTGGGGCAAAAATACAATAAAATATCTCTGGATAAGTTCATGAAGAAAGTCATGGAGAAATCCCTCAGGAGTAAGAATGGCCACCTGGACCTGTTTGTCCGCTTCCTTCATGGTCTCATTGTGGAGTCCAACCAGAGACTCTTAGGAGGCCTGCTGGGTCAGACAGAGAACAGTCCAGAAACCATTCAGAGAATCATCACCAACCTGAAGGAGATGAACACTGATAGAATCTCTCCTGAAAGAAGGACCAACATCTTCTGTGGTTTGAAGAAGATGAACGCTGATATAATCTTTCCTGACAGAAACATCAACATCTTCCACTGTCTGGTGGAGATGAACAGCCTCTTATTTTGTCAGGAGATCCAAAGGCTGCTGGATTCAGGGAAGGAGCTCTCAGAGTCTGACTGTTCAGCTCTGGCCTTCATGCTGCAGATGTCATGTGTTCTGGATGGGTTGGACCTGGAGAAGTACAACACGTCAGAAGGTGGACGACTGAGACTGGTTCCAGCTGTGAGGAACTGCAGAAAGGCTCGGTGAGTCCGGATGTTTTCATTGGATGAATGCTGATTCAGCACTATTTTCCTCCTGCCTCTTCTTCTTTCTTCAAAATGCTTCCGGTTGTTTTTGGGTTGGACCTGGAGAAGTACAACACAAACAGCAATTTCAGCCATTGAAACATCTAAACATTCAGCTCATCCAGGACAACTGCAGCTTTTGGTTTTTAGACATTTCCAACATGGAAACTTTTTATCAGTTTTTATGTTAAAATTAAAAGAAAACCTTGAAATCTAGAAAATCAGTTTTCTCTGAATGATCCAATCAGCCACTGACACATTTTAACTTTAAACTCATCTTCCTGGGTTGCTCTATAATTAATATTTTAGGATCTCTGACTCCTTTTATAAAATCACAGTTCAGATTTCATGGGAGCTTGAAAATGAACTCCAGCATTGCTGTTGTTGTCATAGAAACCAGTTAAAAACGTTGTGAACCAACTTTTCCTCCACCCAATAGTTTCCTCTGAGTTTGTAAATGAGACCAAAATGTGGTGACTGTTGTCTGGTTTCAGAAAAACTCCTAGTTTCTGACAGATCCTCCCAAAGCTCTGAGAACTCTGCTTCCAGAGCTGGGACCATTTTCCTCATCAACACTTCATTTGCAGCCTTTGTTGAAGCTGTTAGCTGTCCTCCATTAAGACCTGGACAGACATGAGCTTCAACACTTGAGACATCCCAGCCTCTTCTAGTCACTGGGAGAACTTTCACTGCTTCACCATAAAAAACGCTGCTGGACCCAAACGCTCTGTCTCCTCCCAGGGGTTTTGGTCTTCAGCTCTTTAGGAGTTTAGCAACAATTTCTTCTGACATCCAAACCTTTGTTCCTCTGAGACAATGGACAGACCACAGCAGAGACATGTGTCCCTCTTCCAACCAGTTTGTCCCAGTTCCTCTCATATCAACAGTCTGAGAGGACGGTTCAGACCTGAAAGACCAGTAGGACCTGTTCTGCCGCTGTTTCTTTAGAATATACTACTATTATTAATGATGATGATTCTAGATGCTGCAGCAGCAGATTGAACAGATATTGGCTAAAAACCCCCAGAGATGCCAGAGGTCCACAGCAGGCTGGACTTCCTGCTCTGCTCACTTCATTTATAATTCACTTACTGCTTGGTGGAAGATCTCAAGGATCTTCAAGCCAAACGGCCTAGTCCAAGTCAGGTGTGAGTCAGAGATGTGAGCAGTTCAGCTCAGTCAGCCTCTTCATCGGCTGCTTCAACTCCTTTGAGGCTCTGATGCTGCAGCTCCATCCAATGCTGCAGAGAAAGCTGAACTTTCCTTCACAGATGATAGAAGATCTTCAACATCTGACTGCAGCTGAAGGTCTGAGAACATGAATCCTGGACTAGAACCAGAACCTGGACTTTAATCAGGAACTGCACAGATTATCTGTTGGGTCAAACTCATTAAATTGAAGATCAGATATTGATCAGATGATGACATCACTGTTATCATATTTTAGTCTGTTTATGATCCAGATTGATTTCATTAGAAGTGACTTTATTTCTTCTCTAATCACAGACTTGGTGGCTGTTCACTCGATAAAGCTGAATGTGAAGTTGTGGCCTCAGCTCTGAAGTCCAACCCAGATCTGACCGAACTTGAAATAAGTCAGATCTACATTAACTATGGTGAAGACTCTGATATGAAGCCTCTGATTGAGATCCTGGAGAGTTCAGTCAGTAAAGTGAAGAATCTGGGGTTTGTTTTCTCTATTGATCTATTTTCTCTATTCATTATGATAATGTTCCGATTCATGCAGCCGTCTCTGATGAAGGATTCAGAACTTGAACTAAATGACCCACATCAATCTCACAGAGAAAAGACTAAATATTTTCTAGTTGATAGTTCAGTAACTGGGATCACCACAAAATGAGAAAATGATCAACTTTCAGAATGTGAGCTGCAATGGATATTGTAAAACGCTGAATTAGACAGATTGAAATAAACCTGTTTACATCTGTCAGACTTAGCAATGAGCCGCAGTTAAAATACAAATAGCAAGAAAACATAATTAATAGATTAATTAACCAAAACTGGAGACATAACATATCTCTGTAGATAAAAGATGGTACAGAGCAGTCAACTGATACACACCATGTAAGGAAACATGGAGAGAGAAAATAATTGTTCGACTTAGTTTCTGGAGATCCTGAGAAACTTTTTGAAAAACCTCAAGTTCCTTTTTTGATAAAATGTTCTGGTTCTGCTGGTTTGGACTCTTTAAACCAGTTTGACTGGATCAGATGTTAGTATCAGTTCATGATGTTTGATGATGATGAGACATGATGAGACTTTTACCTTCACGGAGATTAATTTTCTACATTTTATTATTTATTGGTTCATATTTCAGTTTTAACCTGCATCCTGTTGGCTTCAGCTCGTATCTTTTATTCTTTATTCAGATTGAGGGGCTGCAGTTGGTCAGAGACCAGCTGGACTTCTCTGTTCTCAGCTCTGAAGTCCAACCCGACCCATCTGACACGATTGAGCCCGTTCGAGACCAACCTGGGAGATTCTGGAGTGAAGGAACTCTGTGGTTTTCTGCAGACTCCTGGCTGCAGACTGGAGTATTTGGGGTATTTGTAATTTTATTGTAATCATAAAATCAAAGTTCATATCTTCTGTTCTAATAAATATTTTCTGAGTTTGTTCCTGGACTTGGATCCAGAGTTTAATTTAGTCCCTCTGTGTAACTGAGTTGGACCTGCTGATCTGAGGTCCGAATAGGACAGCATTTGGACCCCCAGTGTGTAGAAATCCCCCTCATGTGAAGCAGGTCAAAGGTCATTCAACGCAGTCTAGAAAAGTGAATTCCAGCTCCTGAAATCTGACAGGAACAAATCTATAATCAATGATTGATGCTTCAACACTTTGATCAGAACCTGGAATGACTTTATTGACTAAAATCCTCCAACACAACATGACCCAGTACCTGGTTCTGGTTCTGAAGTCAGCAGGTCTTTATTGAAGCAGCAGCATGTTGGCATTAGTATTCATGAGAATCTTTAACTGGTTCTGTTGGACTGGTTAACCTGCATCCGGTTGGCTCTTCAACTCACATCTTTTGTTCTTTATTCAGGTTGGATCAATGCAGGTTGTCAAAGATCAGCTGTGATTATCTGGCCTCAACTCTGAAGTCCACCAGCCTCCATCTGAGATATCTGGGTCTGGGAGAAAACAACCTGAAGGATTCAGATGTTCAGCAGCTGAAGGATCTTGTAAAGGATCTAGAGTAAGTAAATGTTTGTAGTGAGTCCAGCTGCTGTCAGCATATTGAATTAAACCCAGTTACCATCAAAGCAAAGATCCAGTGTTGCCAGTAAAACTGCAGCTTCTCAGTGGGAGGAGAATGGTTCAGGCTTCCTGATTGGACACAGAGACAGCAATCAGCCAATCAGAGGAGCCAGCAGCTTGCTGTGTTCCTGTGTTTGTGTTGATGAGAAGATGAGTGTTGTTCCCGTGTTCATGTCTCCGGGAAGTCCAGCTAGACTCCAGCGTCCAGCCGTCCAACATGGCGGCTAGAGACAGTGGTTCTCATTCATCAAACTGCTTGTTCTCTCAGTTCAACAGGGAACAACTGATCAGGTTCATCTTGGTCACAGCTCTGAGATCAGTCTGACTGCAGCCTGGAAGCCATTTACTGGATGTGTTGCGTCACTGACTGCTGCAGGAGAGAGGCTGGAAACACTCACTGATCTGCTCTCTCCATCCTTCTTCTCTCTGCAGGTGGAAGTAGTTCTCATGACCTCTGTAAAGTAGAGAATGGCTGACCTGCTGATCCTTAGAGGTTGAAGCTACAGCAGTTTGACTCTAAAGAGACTCTGACTGGATCATGATGATGACCTCTGACCCTGTCATTTAGTGTCTGATATTGTTTGTCTCTTTGGATCAATAAAGATCCAATTCAAACTGGGCTCCATTTTGAGGCTTCATGGAGTTTTGATCTGAACTGGATTCAACTGGAAAGTTGATCTTTTTTCTCTGATTAATTTTCATCCTGGAACCAGAAATGGTCTGAGATGGAAACATGGGAATCATTTTCAGTTCAGGTTTGAAGTCATAAAAGAGACTTCAAACCTCTTTTCTCTGCTGCTTCTTCCTTCTGTTGACATGAAAATGTTCCTCAAAGCTCCACAGATAAAAATGATGCTTTACTGGAAACTATAGAGAAACCTCAGCTTCCATCACAGAAACCAGTTTAGGACTGGATGTCCCACAGAAACTCAGATCTTAGAGCAGTTATCAGGAACAGCTTTAATATTTCTTTGTTTGTTTTGGTAGTTTACTTTTTAATCTCCATATTTCATGTTTTACTTTGAGTTTTGTAGAAAACTTTAGTCTTCGACGTGTCACATCAGGGCTCTTTACTGTGATTTACTGATTTATTCAAACCTCGGAGAATCAGTGGGATAATGTGCTGATTGGTTCATGTTTTTTTGTTCATATGTAATGTGGGTTTCTGGATGTTTGAGTAAAAAAGTTTTTAATAATGTTTGTGGGTTTTTTTTTTATGCAGTTCACTGTGTATAATTATAGTAACTACAAGATTATTTTTAGTCCTCCATGCCGTTTAGCGTTTTGTATTGAGATTAACAAAGAATGTAAACATAAATTTTCAACTTTACTTTGACACCTTGTATTTAGTGAAAAAATAAAAATCCTGTTCAGTTGATCTGAGCTTTTTTTTTAAGCTTCTAATTGAGGCAGCAATTTATTTTTTGCATTATTCAGACTGAATATGTTGTTTTTCCTCCATGCTTTGTAGTTAAGCTGCTACAAGAAAAAAACTATACTTCCTGGTTTTAAATAGTGAAAGAAATCACAGGAACCGTATTTCTACCTTTCTCCATCTTTATCTTACTTGTAGTTATCACTTTTAGCCACTAGAGGGCGTAAACTCGCTATTCTGAATGTTGCAAGTCTTTAGCAGGGCTATCAGTCTCACAAACTATAATGTTGACAACAGAATTTTGATAAAACAGCCCTAATAATGCAAAGTGAACTTCTACAAACTCTAGCAGTGTTAAGCACCCGTACATCATAACTTCTCTGTTTTGTTACGTGACACCTTTTATTTTCAAATTATGCTCATCCTCATTCTTGTACTGTCAGGTGTGCAGGAAGCTGGTAAAAAGTAACTCTTCCATGAAAGCCACACCCACCTGTAACACCTTTAATCATGCAGAGCATCTCAATACTTTACTTATATGTTCCTTGTAGCTTTGAAGCTTATCAGCTTGTCTGTGTTGTAAAATGTTATTTCAGGCAGATAAAATATGTGGTTCCCCCATCATAACTCTGGCAAATAATCAGCAAATGTTACCAAAATCACAGGATTTGTTGTTGACGAAGAGAGGAAAAGACACAGTTAAAGGTAAGTTAATTTGTTCCCACTTTATAGATGGGAACGGATTATTTCAGGCAGCTAAAATATATGGTTCCCTCCTCATAACTTTGTCAAATAAAGAGCAAATGTTTTCATACTTGCATAATTTATTGTTGATGAGAAAAGGAATAAACACAGTTAAAGACTTGCAGGTAAATTAATTTGTTCCCATTTTATGGAGGGGAACAGATTATTTCAGGCAGATGAAATATCAATTCTCTCCTCTCCTCCCACCATAATTTTGGGAAATAAGCAGCAACTGTTTCCAAATTCTCAAAAATTGTTATGTACATTAGAAGGGGATTTAACAGAAAGTCTACACTCCGATCTTTTCAGGAAGTCTTAATTTTTGTGCCCTGCTATCAGCAGCTTCCATCCTCTTACATCAGCAATGAAAAATTATAAATACACACTGCGTGTTGGAAACCTGTGTTTAAAAGAAAGAACCTTGAACACATTGATCAATAGGTTTTGCATGTCATTCAACACACTCTCTCTATTGGTTTTCTTATCCAGGGTGTCAGACACACACACACATACACACCGACATGCACACACAAATAATACTCATATTATATACACAGTATAGGCTGTAATGTTAGCTAACTGGTTAGATAACTAGTGTTGGCTAACTTTGAAGAAGGCTAATATGTTGATTCGTGACAATAACACTGTCACAGTTCTCATGACTGACACACACACACACACATTTGTGAGGTAAAAAATAAAGATAATACTTATATGTAAGAGTTCTTACTGTGTAAAATATTATTGCTCAGGGGTGACACTTAGGACTCAGTGTGTATGGTTCACAATTTATTTTTTTTTCCTGACAGTCACAGTTGGTAAGAAACAGAGATTCCCATTAATTTCTATAGGAAATGAATCCGTGAGTGGGTCAAAAATATATGTTTTTTAAAAAAAACATAACATGTTTATTTTAAGAAAAAAACATGCTATTTCTTAAAATATATAAAAGGTAAATTAAAAATTTGAATAATATCAGTAACATATTTTTTTTGAGGAATACCTGGAATATGAAGTGATGAAAACTTTTCATAGCAAAGATATTGCAACAAGGACCCACTTTACGCATCAGAGGGTTAAAGCTGCCGCTTCCCGTGAGCACCTGAACGCAGCGCGGGAGCATCCGGCGGTGTGGGAGGAGGAGGAGGGATGAGAGGAAGGAGAGGGACAGGAAGAAGAGGAAGCATATCGATGGTAAGCATGAAGAATATTCCCGGACTCTGAGCTGATCGACGGGGAAAACATCTTCCCTCGCTCGTTAAGAGGCCGACAGGAAGCGGAGGGAGACAACGGCGCGGACAGGATGGAGGAGGAGAAGCAGTTCCTTTGTGGGGTGGTGGAAGGTGAGAGCGGCCGACTTCATCAATGACCTCCTATAAATCATGTGATTTTTATATTTTTCCTATGCTGAGCGTATTGATTTTGAATAGAGAATGTTGTGACCTGGACTACAATAAAAAAACGATCGTTTGCAGCTACTGTAAAATGGGCGTGGGAGTGTTGATAAATATATTTATGAAGGGAGAATAAGCTTGGATGAAAAGGTCTGTGGCAAATGATGGTGTGGGCATCAGCCAAGTGAAGTGGAGATCAAAAAGGCAGGCAGCGGAAAGCATCAGATCTGTTTGAACTGTGCCACTGTAGCTGCTGGAAATACAGATATGCTGATAAATGAAACAGAAACGATGGAAGGAATGCAAATGATGTGATGAAGCTGGAAATGAAGAGACTGGTGATGAGAGAATGAAATGAAGTTTGAATGACAGGACAATAACAGATGATGACAGAGATGGTGTGGGGGGATAGGAGGAGGAAGGCTGCTGTTGTGGTGGGCAGTTAATTATCATGATGATGAGGATGATGATGAGGATAACAAAGAAGGTGAAGAGGACACACGACTCAACAGATCTCCAAAATCTGTTGAGTCCATTTTTGATGAACAGGAGAATTATGATAATAATTTTGAAAAAAATAATGTAGAATTACAATTATTCTTGTTTATTGTGCCACAGATTGCAATTATCACAAAACAGTATAGTAATTTAAAAAATAACTCCTTGCTAATTATGATTTTGCAGATTTTCTCCATTTTTAGACACAAATAGAAAGCTTTGTCTATTTTTGACTTATTTGAGGTGCTGAACCAAAAATATTTGAATATGCAGGCATGTAAGATATAAGCAAACTGAGAGATGGCAGGGGGATTCACAGCCACTACGCCTGGACAGATGAGACGAGATAATTTTAGATTTTAAAAAAAGACACAATGAGGTCAGAAAATGTGTAGCAAGACGAACCAAAAATGTTGTTTTAGGCATCTGTTATGTTAAGGTGAGGGAGATTTCATTAGCGTAGACAAAGTGTTTGCACTGTGTTGCATGAGCTTGAGCAAAATTATTGCGACATTTCTGCCATATTTAACAACAATGTCCCACTGGCACACAAGTACAGTAAACATTGTGTTTGAAAGTTGCATGTCCAAAAAAAAAAATCTGATATTTTGACTTAGTTGGTGATTAAATTATGTCAACATAGCATAAAAAGTCAATCTAGTGTGATAGTTACATAAAACAGTGTATTTCACTCTTTTCATGTCTTTAACATTTTGAGTCATTACATGATCTGTATTTGAAATCAAATTTCTAGATATGGGAAATGCTCAATTTTTTTTTATATAGCTCATCAGAAATATGTCTGCAACAAACACTTGTACTTCCAGTGCTTAAAAAAGTTTTAGAAAATAAATTATTTTTCAAGAAGGTTTATTTTTGACATGCTGATCAATATTGTAAGCAAAAAACATTAAACAAGAAAAACAACGAAAGGGTAAACAAAAAGTAATCCAACTTTGCACAACAGCTCATTTAAATTGCAGTTATTGTTCTGCATGAGTAAAAAATTATATTATCTCAATTTTAATGTGATATGCAGGAAACCAAATAAAATAATCAGTAAATAACTAAATCTCTCTCTTACCCTTTTTGGCATTCTGTTTGTTGACAATACATCTTTGGCAGTTTTTCTTTTAGTTTTAAGTATCTATCATTCCAGCTACATACTGTATCATTTAATCCATTCCAGTTCAGTATTCACAGCAGACATCTTCTTAAATCTTCTTCGTTCCAGTGCAGTCCAGCAGCTAATTGTTTGTTAGATTCTTTACTTCCTAGTTTTCCCCAAACTGTTCTCATGATGTTATTAGTCTGGCTTTGAATCAAAGAAACCACTTTAATCTAGAAATGTCAAACATCACACACATGCACACCAAAGCAATAATGAAGAAATTCCCCAATGGCTTGCAGAAGAAAGTGGTCTGGACTGCATTTTATTCACTTGCCACTCTGACCCACTTACTGTACTTGCACTCATACACACACTGCAGACTTATTCAATAACATACAAGACTGGTAGGGACACTGGGGATGCTCCCATTTCTATTAATAGAAAATGTGATGGAGTGTGTGCATGTAGATAAATTAGGCCTAAACCAAATGCAGTGGGGATACGGCCAAGCGGGCGCTGGAAGATCTCAGATCATTTTGCCTTACTTTACGCTTTGCACTGTAGCAGCCAGTAATGAGTATTAAAAAACTGAGCTGCTCTTTGTTTATTTGGGAAATTTAGGAGATCTCACCTGTGGACTCTGATGCAAACATAATTGCATCAAACATTTTCCAACATAAAAAGTAATTTGTGTGAATCCTCTATTTTAATTCACAAACACCGTCATGAAGGAAGAATGTGCTGCAAATGTGTTAGAGGTAATAGTTTTTATTTCAGCAGAAAATGAACTTCTCTTTAATCTTTGTAACATTTTAAAACAATCAAAAACAATGCATGCAATAAGATGTCTTTAATATGTCCAGGGAGAATTGACTTTGGTTTCCTTTTTCAAGCTTTGCTAAAATTGTGGCCCATTTCCTCTGAGACAATTTGTGAGTTAAATTTGTTGGCCGCCTAGATTGCATAAACCTTTTTAACCCTGCCCACATATTTTTTCTGATATTGAGATCAGGACTTTGTGATGGTCACTCCAGAACATTGAGCTTGTTGTTCTTAAGTTGAATTTGTATATTCAACTCGCTGTATACTTAAGGTGACTGTCCATTTGGAACACCCATTTATACCTAAGACCGGCAGATCTTGTTTCAAAATTTCCCTAAAGTGTATGATGGCAGCAAAAGTTTTGATGTTTTGATTGAGTTTTCAGGCTTGTAAGCGTCTGCCTAATCTTGGACAGTATGGCCAGACACTTTAGTTTTACTTTCTGGTCATCACAGCTCCAAAAATTAAGATTTTTGTCCTTGTTTGCATATCCAAATTGAAATTGGGCTTTTTATGTCTAATTTAGATAATGTCCTTGTTGCTGAGTGATCTTCAGTTCATGTCAATGGCGGAATCAGTTAATTGTGGATAACAACACTGTAAAATATGAAAATGAAACAGTTTAGAAGTGGTGGATTTAAAACAACCCGGTCTGAACCAAGTTTAGTTATTGTGGTCACCTAGTACTTAGTCAAATATGGAACAATGCAGGCCTGGGTTAAGTTAATGCAACATGGTTGGTTCACTCAGCAAAATGAGTTAGTTTTCAATACAAAACAGTGTCAAAACATTCTAATGTTACCAATGAGCAGGTAAACACAGCAATGTTTTTTGTGTGCCTGTACTCATTATATATTTGTTTTTCCTTTAGGTTTCTATGGTCGACCCTGGTCTATGGATCAGAGGAAAGTTCTCTTCCAGTGGTAAGAACATACTTGTGGGCTGTTGAATATTTTCTCAAGACATTTCAAACTGCTGCGTTTCAACTGTCTGTGTGACAGCATGTATTTAAACCGGATCATGACCTATTTGTTTGTATTGTGCTCATGTTTGAATTTCAGTCTGGACTTTGACTGGGCCATGCTAACAATAGCCCTCAATGGCTGCTATTTTTTGCTATATCCCTCGTCCAACACACAATGGGGAACAAGACAGGTTTAGCCCTTCAATTTAATTTGAGTCACAGTCAAGGAAAGTAACTGCGCTCCCTATTGAGTTGCAAAACATTTTTTCATTAGCAGTTTCCTCACAAAGAGAACAAAGCTGTGCATGACTCAGCTCCCTACGCAACGCAAAGTGTTATTTAGAAAAAAGCACTGGTAATCTATTCATGTAAGGAGAAACAACCACAAAAGTATACAATGAGGAGAGACGTTCCTCAAAGATGCTGTAAACTTATGCACTAATTAAAGGTGAGGGATTTTCATGCTCTCTCATTACCCTCGTGTATTCTGTGTAGTTTGAAGGGAACCAATTAATTCTTCATGCCTCACTGGTCCTACCTTTAAGATTAAATCTTAAATCCTTACTGAAAGCTTGGACACAGTTTTATAGCTTGGTATCTAATAATAGCCTGGAGAGTGTACCTCTGCTTCCCTAAGCAAAAATAATTAGTCCATTGTTTGATTCTGTTTGCAGTTTGTCCTTATAGCAAGCAGCTGGGATTAAGTCTTAAGAATTCTGCCTTATAGGTTTTAAAATTAAAACATGTCTGTAGTTTGCACAACCTTGCTAAACAGTCACTTTGTTATGAAGATGCTACACCAACAGCTGAGTGTGTGGGTTAGAAATTTATTAATAGAGACGTTCTCATGTGGGTGCAGAAACAGTTGCTTTGTAGTTTATAGCTTTGGCAGAGTGGTGCTGCAGATTTATACCCAATATGCGTGTTAGTCTCACTGCATGTTGGTATGTAGGTTGGCACTTTGTGGAGGCGACTTACTGTACGTGCCATCTGTCCAGGAAGTGAAGGATGAGATCACTTCCCTTCCATAAATGAGCAGGATCACAAACATGTTGAAGTGTATGAATGGGCACTGATGCAGATTCAGTTTTAGTTCTAGTACTATTCTCTATTCGTAATTTAGGAGCTTGTTTCCTATAAATGATGCAGCCTTGGGATCTCGCAATAGAGACAGTTAATCTGTTTTTATTCCGATTTTTGCAGTTCTGTCTTCTTCTGCTCCTACTGTCCTCCCTCTCAGTGCCAAACATTGAGTTATATCTGACGAAGAGAAGATGTAAAGCTTGGAGAAGATGGATATGCATAAAACATATTTAAAAAAGCTAAATAAAGGTTGTCACTAAGTGATAAATGTTGTAGTAAATTGGTTTTGGGTCTGCAAGTCAAAGCAAAGATGCAGCAAAATCAGCTTGGAATAGGAATCACATGATTTGTAGTTTATCAGCTCTGACAGGTTGGTCAGAATCGCAAAAAAAATAAACATAATTTCCACTATCAGTTAGTACACCAATGCTGCCAGGTCATTTTGACTACAACATTTTTTGATGTGGGAACTGCTAGAGAGGGAAGAAGACTTAATGTTAGTTTTGATTTCAGAATCAACAGTCATGGGCAAAAGTTGTTCATTTGACTTCTATAAAAGCTCTTTTAATGTGGATATTCATTTTCAAAGTTAACAATACAGTAAATAGTATAGATGAAAAGTAAATTATGAGTCTCCAAATGGGTTTAAATGGAGTCTAAACAGAACTTAAAATGATTTGTTCCACTATCAGGAGGATAATCTACAAACATGCCTCAGTCCAGCCATCCCAAAAGTATCACCTCAAGAGGCCACGAGATGCTAGAATAAATCTCTGAAACTCCCAAATGTCACTGTAGCACCTACTGCAGTCTCTTGTTACTGCTGACATGACATTTCATGCTTGTACAAGCAGAAAAAGTCTGCACAAGTTTAACTTTCGTTGAAGGTGTGCAAAGAGGAAACTTTGGCTCTGTGAAAAAGCATAAAAGCCAGAGTACACTTTGCTAGAGTTTCTCTCATGTTTTTCCACATTTCTAGGTCTAAAATTGAATTGTTACGATCACTGAACAGAAGGTGTGTTTTGGTGCGAAACTACTAAAGTAATGGAGGAAAGTAACTTCATTCCAACTGTGAATCATGGAGGTGGAAGTGTCGGTGTTTGAGGAGTTGGTCAGCTCATTGTTGAATGAATGACTTTCTCAGTTTGTCAACCAAAAAAAACTGTAAAATAAGCAAAACTAGATCCTGCAAAATGACAGTGACGCTATACCTATGTATAAATTCAACAAGGACAGCGTGAGGACTGAGGCAAGTCAAAGCTCTGATCTTGATCTGACTCAGATGTTGTTAGGAGACGGCCAACAGGCAGGAAACCCCTTAAACATTTCATAGTTGAAAGTGAAGAGTGGAGAAAGTTTTCCCCTGACTGGTCTGTGTAAAAAGAACCAATTTTATTAATGGTTAATGTGTTTAATTATTTCATCAGAACACATATTTTTGCAGATATCTGTTATTGTGTAAAACAGGGTTAATTTCTGTCATTTACCTTATGATCAATCATTTTCTTTTCCAGTAAATGAATCAGAACAAGATTAAATATCTATTTAATGAATCACAGGAGATGTAAGCAGCTATTTAAAAGAAAACTAATTTCTTTGACAAGTCTATTGTTCGTTTCTGGGAATAACCAGACATAAAATTCTCATCGGTGCGTCTTTGTAAATGACTGAGGTTTGTCAACCTCTTAAAATTATTTAAATGACCTCTCTTTTGTCTTTCTTTTGTGCATCACTGAGAAACATATTTCACCTTCCTCCATCTCCCTCAGGATGCAGCTGTGGGGGTTGAACACCTACCTGTATGGCCCCAAAGACGATCTGAAGCACAGACTGCTGTGGAGGGAAGTCTATTCTCCCGAAGAGGAAGGTTTGTACATTCGCTGTTTCCCTCCATGATAGTGCTCATGTAAAAACTACTTTACAGTTAATCACTTTTAAGACTAATCACACATAGTTCCTTCTCTACCAATTTAGCCTGCTATATTGAGGCCATCATACTTATGACTTGTTCTTCTTCTTTTCACAGCTCAGTTGCGTACTCTTATAGTGGAAGCTCACTCCCGGGGTCTGAGGTTTGTTTACGCTCTCTCCCCTGGTCAGGATATCGTCTTCTCTTCTTCCTGTGACTTGGCGCTGCTCAAACGGAAGTTGAAACAGGCACGTTACGCTCTCTAAAATATATCAGAAACACACCTGCGTGTTGCGTCCCCCTTACTGATCCTCCTTTGTTTCTCTCTGCCAGGTATCAGACCTGGGGTGCCAGGCGTTTGCCATCCTCTTTGACGACATCGATCACTCCATGTGCCAGGCCGACAGCGAGGCCTTCACTTCATTTGCCCACGCTCAGGTCACAGTAACTAATGAGATTTATCGCTTCTTGGGGGAGCCACCTGTCTTCCTTTTCTGCCCTACAGGTAAAACTGAAGTCTGCATAAAACTCTATGTTTTGTTGAACGAAACATTATTTTCTCTTTCTTTTATCCTTAGAGTATTGCGGTTCTCTGTGCTCCCCAAGTGTGTCAAAATCTCCCTACCTGCAAACAGTCGGAGAGGACCTACTACCTAACATAACAGTGATATGGACAGGTAAGACAAAAATCTATGAAAATGCTCTTAAAAGTCGCATAATCTGTCTTCCTTCTAGAATTTAGAGCAGGGGTGCTCAATATGTCGATCAGGTCTTGAGTCGATCTCGGCAGTAGGTGACAAACTGAACGCCGCCAAGATGCTGAGATCAGCACTTTCTCTTCTGACAGGCTTATCAAAATATTCACTAAGATCCCAAACGTTTGTAGCTTCAATAAAGAATAATAATTTTTAAAAAAATCAACAAATTAGTAATTATTGTTTCAACAAGGTGTTGCTCAATTCAAAGAGAGAGGAGAGTAAAAGGTACAGAGTAAAGAGGTTTTGAGTTGATCACATGTTCGGGTTATTTTACCTTTGTTTACCTTTACAGCCGCTGTAGTTTCTGAATGTTCAATAAACGACAAACTTGGACTAATTACCTCGTTCGTTTGTGAGTATAAGACACTCACAACAAACATTAAATAGGACAAATATATTTCATTAAGTTTTAACAAGCAAATGACTTCTACCGCAATAATTATGTGAAATATAATTAATTATATCCCCAACTTCAGAAGATTTGCCTTTACCTTAACAGAGCTCTTTGGTTCCTGCTATCAGTCTGTAGTTTCTCATATTGAGGTCATCAAACCAAAGTTCAGATCTTCCATAATTGACTGACACCTGCTGGCCTCAGGTTTGCAACCAGCTTCTGATTGAGAAACCAGTAACCTGCTCCCAGTGTCAGAATCTGCATTAGGTTTTCTATTACCTTAATATTTCTGCTATAACTGCTGTATATTCACATATAAAGTAAGTCAATAGAGTTTAATTTGCAATTTTTATGTCTTCGTGTCATGAGGTAGATCTCAGCCGGCTGGTGACAGAAAAAGTAGATCTTGGTCTCAAAATGTTTGGGCACCCCTGATTTATCACATCAGGTATATAAATATACCTGATGTGTTCCTTATTCGAAATGCATCTTGCCTAATAAATGTGCTAATAAAAGCACATCTCAGCACGCACGCATGCAAATTAGATTTTGCACAAACCCACTCAGCCTCCTCCAGAAACCGTGAAACCGTTTAGGTGCTCATCCACCCACGTTCATATGAAAGTACAATAGAAGCACAGGATCGATCGCCCGCTCGCTTCTACATCACTTCTTCAGTTTTGGTGTTTCTCTCTGTGTTTCAACATCAGGAGCTAAAAAAGATTGCTAAAATATCACATTGTTACTGTATTGTTACTATTATTTTTGTTCAAGATAAAACCTGACTTGGTTTGTTTACTGAGCCTGCAGGCATCTTGCTGATAAAACTGCTATGTATTCAGGTGTGTGTCTTCTCTGTGACGTTTGTTTGGATTGTTCAATCGTTGCCAAAGGCATGAGGAAGTTATGTCATGCAACTTCAAGGACAAAGGAGCTCCCTCTCTAACTGTTAAACAGATCTAGCATTGTTTATCATGATATCGTTCATTAGAATCTGTAAACTCTCTTGATTTTAAACACTTGGGAATTAGCAAAGGCTGTGAAATACAGTGCTAGTGAGTTGTTATGGAAGAGAAATGCTTCCTGGAGGATTTTCTGCTAAAAGACACCCAGCTGACCTGTCTGCATAAAATATGCATCAGAGCTGCTGAAGAAAATATGCAAAGTTGCTGTTTTGTGAACAAGCAATTATCTCATGTTTCCCTTGAGTAAACAGCTTTCTCCCTCAACAGATTTATTAAAAAAAACAAAAAACATTTTGGCAAATCAATTTCCTAAAACAAGCACTTTATGTTTACACAAAGAATAACCTAATTTAGGTTATTTTTCTGACCCAGTCCAGAGTCAGTTATGGACTGATACAACCCTTAGTTGGTTTTGGATTTAACTCAGCATATTGGGTTACAGAGGAGTTCAAATGTCCAATTTATTGCCCGATCAGATGAAACCGTCCACTCCGGGGGAAAGATGAGGCACTTTGTCTGGTCAGAAATCAATTGAAGGGAGATATTTTTAACCAGCTTGTATTTTGTTTTAGTCCCTCAAGTAATTCAGACAGTTTAACGAAATTAGTGTTCTTGAAACAGCCACAAAGCTGTGTCAGCATAAAAATAATAGGAGATATAACATGTATTAATGAGCCTTTCAAAGTTGTGTGTATAGCAACAAAAATGACTAAAATAAATCATTTTCCTCCAGAGTGGTAATGAAAAACTCCCATTAGCATATATATGGTCAAATAAATTATGTTTTTGTTTAAATTAAGTATTTTCACAATTGGATCTGAATAACAAAATTCTTACTCAGTAAGTATGTGTGCATAAAATGTCACATATCTCAATTGACTTGACTAATATTTTAGAGAAAGTGTGAATGTTGAACACTAATTGCACAACTTGCACCAGGTACTTTGCAGCTAAAATGCTAGTTGTTTTATGTAAATAAGCTTTCTCCCGAAATTGACTGAAGCTTGTGAGTTTCACCTTGTAGGTATGCATGTAACCCAACAAACTGGGTTAATTTTTGACTGAACATTTGGTAAATAGATAAACTTCTGTACCAACATCACTAACTTCTGTTGCGTCTGTAAGTGAACCAGCTGAGGTTCAGATGTTTTTTATCTGTTTATCTAAAAATCCCCAATTTTAAATGGACTCTTTTAGCATTGATTTAGAGAAAGAAGTTACAGTATTTTCCGGACTATAGAACGCACTTGATTATAAGCCGCACCCAGTACATTTGCAAGGGAAAACCATTTTGTACATACATAAGCTGCACCTGTCTATAAGCCGCATGTGCCTACATACAGACGGTACACAGAAAGAGTTTTCAAAGTTTTAGTAATATACCTTAG
>CAEFZY010024700.1:0-16998 GCA_903066815.1 Brachyrhaphis roseni | reverse complement strand
GGATGGATGGATGGATGGATGGATGGATGGATGGATGGATGGATGGATGGATGGATGGATGGATGGATGGATGGATGTGACAGTAAAGTAACCTCTCCCCCTCGGTCCCTCTCTGTGTTTTTCCCGTCCCCCTCAGGGATCCCCACCCCCATGTTGGAACCCACCCGGCCGTTGCCCACGCTTCCCTCCCGAAGGCCTCACTCCACCTCGGAATGCCATCCGGACCGGGTCGCCCGGCCGGGTCGGCCCCCAGGCGACCGCCCCGCTCTGCCCGGCAACGGAAAGCCCAACATCTGCGACGGGAACTTCAACACCGTGGCGTTCTTCAGAAAGGAACTGTTCGTTTTCAAGGTCAGCCGAACCGAGAACAGAACGGGCCGGACCGGTCCTGCTGCCGACCCAGAGAGATAATGACCCAGAACATTAATTAGCGGGCTGAGTCACAGGATGAGAGATGAAAAGTTAATTAGAGGGAGAGATGGAGGAATATGGAAGCTGACATTTCCTCTAATTACACAAAACTAATAGAACTGATGAAACTGATCTGTTAGGAGGGGCTGCGTTGTGGTGGTCCTCGGTTTGAATCCCAGCCTCAGGTCTTCCTGAAGGAGTTTACTTCAACATTTTGGGTCTGAGCCACAGAGAGGAGCTGCTGAGCTACAGCTCTGCTAATTGTTCAGCTAAAGCTCTGCTAGTTGCTAATTTAAGCTATGCTAGCTGCTGAGGTGAAGCTCTGATAGCTTCTGAACCTTAATTTGCTAACTGCTAAGCTAAGTTATGCTAGCTTCTGAGCTAAAGCTCTGCTAGCTTCATGAGCTAAAGCTCTGCTAGCTTCATGAGCTAAAGCTCTGCTAGCTTCATGAGCTAAAGCTCTGCTAGCTGCTGATATGAAGCTCTGTTCGCTGCTGATGTGGTTGAAACTAAATGACCTACTTTTCATTTTCTCTGAAACATTGATGAGATCCTCCAACATCTCAGCAGCTGACTGT
This sequence comes from Brachyrhaphis roseni, assembly GCA_903066815.1. NCBI lineage: Eukaryota > Metazoa > Chordata > Actinopteri > Cyprinodontiformes > Poeciliidae > Brachyrhaphis > Brachyrhaphis roseni. The sequence goes on along the minus strand of CAEFZY010024700.1, from coordinate 16,009 downwards.
GTCTCACCACATGAGCAATGCAGCTGGTTTACATCAAAACTACAGTTAAAGACTTTTATATTAAGTCAAGTCTAATGATTATTAATTTATTGTTTTGAATTTCTAATAAGAGAAATATTTTTGCATGTGAGGCAGAGAAATGAAGCTTTGTGGTTTAATCTATTCTGTTCTGACTTTTCATTCTTTCTTTTTAAAAGTAGGTCAGAATAGTGCAAGAGTAGTCAGGTGATCATTGTGTCTGTTAGAAAGAGACAAAAATATTCTATCTAAGGAAACTCAGAAAAGCATCAAGTCATACACCTGCAGCACTCTCTCCTCCTGGGCCAACAGGGGGCGACAGTGGAGAGGAAGTACTTGTGATTTCCAGCCACATATTGACATTTTATAGCATAATCAAGTAACTATCTTACCTTCAATTGTTATAAAAAATGCTATATATCACATATTAAATAAATTTCAATTCCAGATTTAATGCCTTGTAGCTGGGCCTCTGTTACTTTAAAAACTCTGGCTCCTTCAGGAAATCTTCCCAACATGGCTCCTCTATTAACCCTTTAACAATGTCTTTACCAGCATTGCACTGACAAGTAGCAGTAATGAACTCTGCAGTTCATTTGCTAATTGCTGCTGGCTAGTCTGAAGGAGCTGAGTGTGGGAGGAGCTGCACCTCGAACGTGGAGCTAGGTCCACCCAGACGTTTCAGCTGACTAGTTACCATGGGATTTAAAGGATTTCTCAAACATGTACAAAAGAATCAAGGCGACACTCCAGGTTTGTTTTTGATAATATTATGTTTGAGCAGAGACACAGGAAGAAACAGAAGAACTGAATCAGGATTACTTTCTATGTTATTGGAGCATTAAACTTAATAGCAGCAGAACAAAACTGAAATTTTAAAAAATCTGTTTAAGTCTGCAGATAAAGGCTGAAGAACAGGCTGAACATTCGCAATTATCAAGAAATTGCAAAACAAGCATTAATGCAGCAGATAAAGTGTTTAACTCTTAGTGACGGATGGAAGAATAAAATCCATTCACGTCTCTGATTTTTAAACTGTATTGCAGAAAAGGTCACAGACTGATCTAGCTCTCTGTCTACCTTCAGGATCTCCTGTCACTGAGAATATTCATTTCCTCTAGCGGCTCACCTGTCCACACCTGTCCTCCGTCTGTCAATGACAGGAAGAGACAGGCTGATGCTTCAGCGTGACTTTATTCAAGATAGGAACAGATTAAGGATGAATGTTACATCAGATGTTATAGGAAAACAGAAAAATGTTCTGATGCTCATCTGCTCATGAGTTTAGGTAAATTCATCCTCACAGGGAACAAAACATCATTTATAACCTGATTTATTTATCTTCCAAAGCAAATTTGTGTTTGAGCATCCAGACGTGCTAACACAATGCCAATCTGGGAAGGGTTCAAAGGTCATATCCAACATATCTGAAGTTTTCTGCTGAGAGAAAGATTATTTCCCAGGTGGAAAACATTTTAATGTGTTCAATCCTCAGGAAAATTACAAAGGAACCCACAGCTCTGTTAACAATTAGCATGCTAAACATGCTAACTTGGGAGCTGCACCAAGAACCACTAAATAAAACGACTCAAAAAACTCTGAAGACACCGAGCGCAACTTCCTTCTTCACCAAATGGAAACTAAATCAGATTTTAGGGATTGTAAGATTCCTTTTATACCTTTGGCTAAAGTCCAAGAGCCGCTTCTCCTGGTAGCACTGGGCTACTGCGTTTGTTTTGGTTGTATTTACCCAGAATGCTCTTCACTGTAGTCCACTTCTTTTTTATGGAGCGGTCTCCAGTCCACTTGGTGTTCACATATGCATTCAAACCAAACCAGAGTTCACTTCAACGGAACCCAGACCGAGGTTTGGAGGACCAGAGTTTGCTCTTTTTGGTTCGATTATGTATTCACACCTCCTCAACTGAACCGGACTGTAGATAAACAGACTGGAGGTCAATTAAAGCGGACTGAACTATGCTGGTGTGAATGCAGCCAGGAAATCTTTCTTTCCTGGGTCCTTCAAAGTGACACAGTTCTGGTTGAGTTGAAGATACTTGTTTTTTGTTTGTTTGCTGAGTAGAGAACAACTCTCCAGTTACTGTGTTTGTTTACTGATGCTGCTGCAGTTCAGGCTGGTGAATCAAGGCTGATGTTTCTGATTGTTGTTACCAGGATCGCTGGTTGTGGCGTCTGAGGAACAACAAGGTCCTGGAGGGTTATCCCATAGAGATCGACCAGTTCTGGAAGGGCCTGCCTCCTCGCATCGACGCTGCTTACGAGAGGTCCGACGGAAAGTTCGTCTTCTTCAAAGGTGGGAGAAATTAAACAGAAACCAGGAGATCACTGACCTACCTGACAAACACTTCTAGTGGCTTTAGTTGCTATGAATTCAGGACATCAAAATAACCAGAAATGTAATGACTTTGATATCCAACACATTTCAAGTTTTTTAGTAACTCAATGTTCTTCTTTATTACTTAAATCAATGGATAATTTGGGATTTCCTTGGTCCCTTTTTTCCATATCTTTTTTGTTTCTAAATTATGCTGCTTTCTCTTTTGGGGGATTTGCATGAGATTCCATCTCCCCCTGCACTGTTGTTGTCATCATTTAGTTTATAATTTAGTTGATAATTTCACTTATCACAAGACATTTTCCCCATGTTATCAGTGCTAAAAAGACCTTGTTTAGCTTCTGAACCATAATAAATATGTTCGTCATATTCGACATGTTGATGATTTTGATGATGGCATTCGATAAAATGTAATGTTTGTTTCTGGTTTCTCAGTTGTATGATGTTTTTATGACGTTTTCTTTTTTTGTTTTTATGATGTAAAGCACTTTGAATTGCCTTGATTCTGAAATATGCTATGCAAATAAACTTATACATCAATGTTAAGGAATTATTGATTTAAAATAAGCTCCTATATCTTGCTGAAAAGTTATTTGTAAATTAGTTTTGTCTTATTTCAAGTGAACTAAGATGTTTGCACTAGAAACTAGACCAAAAATACTTGGTAAGATTTGAGTACAGATGTTAGACACAAACATTAAAAAATATCAGTCAAGATAAAAAACGTTGATTTTCTCCTTTGTTTTTATTTCAGGTGATAAGTTCTGGGTGTTTAAGGAGGTGAAGGCCGAGCCAGGTTACCCTCAGAGCCTCATGGAGCTGGGCAGCTTCCTCCCCAAAGATGGCATCGATGCCGCCGTTCGCTGGGAGGTCGTCGGGAAAACCTACTTCTTCAAAGGAAACCAGTACTGGCGCTACAATGAGGAGAAGCGGACGGTGGACCCAGGATACCCGAAGCCCATCAGTGTGTGGGATGGAGTCCCCGACTCTCCCCAGGGAGCCTTCACCAGCAGAGAGGGATGTGAGTACCAGCATGGTGTCGCTTTTCAATTTGTCTAAATCAGTAGAAATAAAAACCGTCAGCTCAGCCATGATGAAGCGTTCTGCAGGACAGAGCCCTGGTTCAGGTTCTGTAGCTGAACTAAACCCTGGCTTTAAAGCCAGTTTAACTGAGGTGGTGTGAAGAACATCTAGCATCAGAAAAATAGACCATCTCCATATGCAGACGGTCGTTATTTGAGATGTTTGAGGTGACGCAATCACAGCTTTAATTTAGAAAAAAACTACAAAGCGACAGACTTTTAAAAGACAACGTTCAGGTTTGAAAGTTCTCTCAGAAGTGCTTAACAAGGACGCTGTATACACACAGGTTGCAAGAGATTTAATGCAGAAACTTTTTTAGAAAGCTGTCTTACCACAGACTATTGTGGGACCACCGTGGCCAACATCCTGGAACGATGGTGGCCACGGTGGTAGGAGTTCTTCCCATAATGCAGGTTGCTGGTTTGATACCCACTACATCTGCCTTTGTTATTGTGTCCTTGGACAAGACACTTCACCTGCCTTGCCTGGTCAGAGGTCAGTGCATTGCAGTCTCTCCTCTGTCAGACTGCCCCAGGGAAGCTGTGGCTACTGTCCAGCAGTTTCCACCATCATCCGCATGTGAATGGGTGAATGACTGAGTGGTGTGAATCGCTTCATGGTTCTCTGGTTTTGATAAAGCGCCATGTATTATTTACCTCACTGAGGGATAGGTGAACGGTACCCTTTGTTTTTTGTTGGATGGAGAATCATGACTGTTGAATCCTTCTAAGTGTAGCCTGGTGAACTTTTAAAAAGCAGCTGTACTTGCGCCTGACACTCTGAGTTCATCCATATATGGCTGAAGCTGAGACCTGGGAAACCCTGTCCTGTCCTGTCCAGCTCACCACAGTAGCCCCTTTGGAAGCGACTTCTGCTGAGGTTTAGTCATGGCTTTTAACAAAAAGCATCCAGCTGTTTCATCCATCCAACCATCATCCAGGACGCGTATCCCTTTAGGGGTCACCAGGGGTGCTGGTGCCTGGCGGGGGACACCCATCAGTTTCAGCTATGGGACATTTCTCTTGGACTGGTCTCAAGACATCATATCAGATCTAAGTGACCATGATCATCTCACAAGTAGGAAATACAATTTCGTTTAAGGTCCTTCTGAGGTGGAAAAAGTAGTTTGATACGATGATTTAGTCGTCTCTTTATATATTTTTGTAATGCTGTGATTGAAGCAATTTGTGTCTAGAGCACAGTTTGAAATCAAGATGGCCGATCATATCTGCACCCTCTCTCCTTTTTCACTGACAAGACGTTTCCATACATCGTTATCTTACCGATGAAGATCTCAGCCGTGATGTTCTTAGCATGAAGAACGCAACGTCAAAGTGAAACCTTTGTAATCAGATTCCAACTCTGTGCTTTTAAACAGGAAACTGGAGATGATCTGCTCTGACTGATCATCTGGTTGTTTTCAGCTCAGCTTCAGAATCTGTCCAGATGCTACAAACTAAACTCATCTCTTCTTAACCAAACCCCAAAGTCCATCTACCAGCATTCCAGCAATACAGTGGATGAGTACACTAGCATGCAGCTACTCTAAGAAAAACCAGACTCCAGAAAAACCCTGATTCGATACCAACGTTCTTCCTCTTCACATATTTTGCAGGAACAAGAGAATCAACAAGATAAAACTGATGGTTGGATTCCCTCTGCTTTCAACAGCGCTGTCACTGTGACTTAGTTTAGGAACAATTCAGCAGATTAAACCTCTAAATAAACTGGTTTACTTTTGCTAAGAGTTTGTGGGGGTTGTTTCTGGTGCGTCTGCAATCAAAGGTTCATGTATTTAGTTGTTAGGATTGGGTCTGTGTTGGGTTGTTGCTTTTTGGACCAAAATGTTGACAACTTGAATAAATTCAAAGATCTGGAGCTGAAGTGATTTTTTTTTTTTTACTTTTTAGATTAAATGAAAAATTATGTGTATTTCCTTTTAATAATTAAAAAGTTAACAGTTGGAAACATTTTTTGTCATTTTCGGTTATTTTGCCTCTTTAATCACAAGCTGTGATTATCATTTTATTGAAGCTAGTATTTGAAGGTACTTTCAGTTGGGAAATGTCAAAATGTTGAAATCCTACATTAGGTTTTAATGTACTTCAGTTTGTTTTAGTCATACTGAGAAGCGTTTCTACACCTGCAGGGAAACGGCTTCCTAATAAAAAGACATTAAGCTTCAGATCATCTGAATGTAGCAAAATGTTTCAAACTGAAGTGATTCAAACAGATAAGACAAGTTCATGTTCAGAAGATATTTGAGTTTTTGCTTATAATTACTTAAACTTGATTTATGTTCTGTGAGATTTGAAACCAATGCTGCTCCTCTTTTTACCTCCGTTGGTCCGTCGGGTTTAAAAGTCGCATAGAGAGATGTTGGGATTTGGGGTCATAGTTCAGGAACACCTGAGCTTTTGAGATGCTAATCAGCTACTACCAGTTGTAAAATAATTCCTTGTTGCCTTGGTTACAAATTTTTGTTTTCACAACCGTGTAAAAAACAAAAATCCTCAACATCCAGGAGGGAACGATCATCGAAACAAAGAAATCAATATTTATGTAGCACATTGTAGCAGCTGGTCAGTTCAAAGTGCTTCACATGGTTAAAAACATAACACAAAAAACAAATAAAAAAGAAACATTACATCAACGACATAAAGACAAAAGTTGTAATCCAGACCAGAGATAATGAGTGTTCCAGTTGTTAATCAAAGGCAGCAAGAGGTTTTTAACCTTGAGTCAGATGAACAAACTGTTCCCTCAACGACTACCCAATAACTTTCTGCAAAATTTAGTTAAAATACAATGGTTCCTTCATTGTCAGCTTGATCAAATCCGCTGAAAATCTGTGGCTAAATGGTCCAGTTTTCACAGTTTTCTGGTCTAAATCAGAGCAAATGGCTGGCTGAACTGAAACAGACACATCGGATTTGTCCACGTTTACGTCTCAATAGCTTCAATAAATAAGGCCTAACCCTGAATTTACCTTCTCTCCGTTTATGTCGTCCATCACCCTCTACCATCCGCACCATTATCCCACCCCCACCTTCCTCAGATCACACCTACTTCTACAGGGGGAAGGAGTACTGGAGGTTCGACAACCAGAAGCTGACGGTGGAGCCTGGATATCCAAAGTCCATTTTACAAGACTGGATGGGCTGCTACCAGTCCGAGATGGAGCGCTCCGGCAGCAACCGCGGAGACCGGCAGCTGCCACTTGACGACGTGGACGTCATCGTGACCATCAACGACGTCCCTACGACCGTCAACGCCATCGCTGTGGTGATACCGTGCATCCTGTCGCTCTGCATCCTGGTGCTGATTTATACCATTTTCCAGTTTAAGAGCAAAGGAGCGCAGCAGAACACGATGATGCAGCATTATTACAAATACCCGGTTCAGGAGTGGGTATGACGGGACCAGAACCCCAAAGCTGTTGTCATTTTCAGCCAACAGAACTGGACCGAAAGACGCTGCTAGCTGGAGAGAGAAGATCTGAACTTTGAGACAAAGGGTTTAAAAGAAATGTTCATATTTGGGGATGTTAAAACCAAACTGGGTTGACGGTAAAATAAAGTCCAGAGTGATGTGGAGCGAGTTTGTCTTCATCTCTTTTTGGACGCTGGAAGTTCTTGCTGGACCAACAACAAACTTGTTTCCTCTCAGAGAAAATAAGAGGCAGAAAACATCTCCCAGTTGGAAACTACCTTTAGACTTTACATTAGAACTGCTTCAGTTGTAAAGTTAGGTCAAAGTTAAGTAAGAAAAAAAGACAAAATTAAACTTGAAAATAAAAGATAGGTAGAAAGGCCATAACAAAAAGTAAACCAAGGAGCTTTCTGTGGATCACAGAACTCTGTTTTCAGTTATACTGGGATGGAAAACTGTTTTGATCTCTTTTTTTACTAAACAATATAATACCAACTCACCACAGCTCATAACATAAAACTCTTTTTATTTAGTCACACAGTAACAGAATCACTGATTTATGTAGATGAATTGTTACAGAAGCTGAGGTTCATAATTATCAGTCTGATAGAAGATAAAAGTCTCCAATGTTAAATTTCTGTTTAGGATTTAATGAAACCTAAAGATCCCCAAACATCTTCTCTCTGCTGCCATGACTTTACTTATTTACAGTGGATTTTAATTTAATTTCTTATTTAATGGAAGCACCGCAATTACAAAATTGGGATTTTTCAAAATTAGCAGAACATGGACAAAGATTTGCACACATTGAGAAATGCAGCTACTCTTACATATCTGCCTTTCATTCTAAGAGTGAAAAAAGAAACGATGCCACAGAGAATTAAAACTCCAGCATTGTCTTCCCACACATCCAACACAACAACATCCACAGTCTGGTCACCAGATAAAGCTGCTGAAGATTGATTGTTAAAAGATTCAGCACCTTCAGATGCTCACTTCTCTAAAATCAGCACAGCCACAACTCAACCACTGCAGCAGTAACAACATCACTTAATCTCACGCTGTGCTATGTTGACGCTTCACTCACATCAGCATGCTGAATTCTTGAAAATACAAGATTGAAAAGGAATAAAGTAACCTGCACCTTATAACATGAAATAATGGGCCAAACCACAAAAATCATTTTTATTCATTTACTTCTTTATTTATGTAATGTATGTTTCATTTATATATAACTTTTCTGCATGAGTTTTTTATAAAGCACATTTACAACAACCTCTGCTGACCAAAATGCTTCACAATAATTACAACTTCACAGTTACTTAAACAACAAAACAAGAAGTAAAATTAAGATTGATAAAAATATTAAATAATAATAAAATTGACAGCACAATACCAAGAAAATAATAATACAATAATAGAAATAAAAACCAAGACATACTTAATTCCAATTGCAAAAATTACCCAAAAACTCAAATCAATTAATTATTCATTTTTCCCTGTTTTTTTTTTCTACACATCTTCCTGTTTCCAGTTTGTCCCCAGTTTCATCTTTACTGGGTTTATTTGGTTTTAAATTTATAATAGTTGCTTAAGGTTTTTTAAGTGCCAATGCAGGAGTTTTTTATTGATGCATCATTTATTCACAGGCTGCTGATTTATTCAGTCTCCTCTGTTTGCTTTATGGTTCCTAAATCTGCACCTTATACTAACCTGCATTTGGTTTTATCCAAAACCAAATGGATAAAACCAAATCATCAAACATGACAGGAAGTTGTTTTCCAATTTTAGCTCACTGCCGATAAAAACAAAAACTTACTGGCAGGCTTTTATTGATAATACGCACAATAGCATCTCAAAAATGTAATTATTTCTATCTAAACAATACAGTAGCTTTTACATTTATTATTTTGTTTTGTGCTTTTTTGCTGATAAATGAGGTTATTATTTATAGACTTGATGACGTTTGTGCCATTCTGCTTCTGCAAACTTCAGGAGGAATTTGATGATCTGACTGAAGCTGATGTGAAGGAAGCAGCAGTTTTCATGGATCCTGCTGCTGTTTGAACAGGAAGTGAAGGTGCTAGTGTGTTAGCATGTTAGCATGCAAGCGTCATGCCAATGAGAACAATTTTAATCCAAACGTTTGATACTTTTTGGTGGTTTTCATTTAAAATGTTTGGCAATTTACATCAGCAGCAGATTCTTCTTTACATTTAAAATGGTTAATTTTGACCGTGTTGCTGCTTCAGATGCAGCTGAGTTTCAGTTTTCATTTTTTGTCTTTATTTCCTGAAATCAGACACTCTCAGGGTGCTCTGCTGTTTTCTAACTCAGCTGGGGTTGCAGAGGCAGCGAATTTCAGAAAAGCAGATTTAAGGCGTTATGTAACGCCGCAGCATCACTGCAGTTTGAACTATAAGGCATGCTTTATTTAAACGCCCAAGCTGTCGATGTAAATGGTGTTACCTCTCTGAGGTGACGCACACTGAGGATAATTGGTCTCCCAGAGAGATTTCAGGAGTTCACTGCTTTCCATTTCTGGTTTGAAATCTCCGCTAACTGAGTCACAGTCCAGAACTTTGCTGTTTTCTTTGAGTCATAAAGAGTTTTTTCCCCAGAAAATGATCTGGTTCATCCCCTTTCATAAGAGGCTGTTAAACCCTGATCTGTTCCTTTTTCACCAACATCGCTGCTCTGCTGGGATTTCATGTATTCCAGCTTTTCTCAGCCTCTTTTGCTTCAGATCTGCTCAGAGTTCTGCAGAACCGTTTGGACCAAACTAAGAAAAGTCTGTTTTTTATTGGAAAAAACATGCAGTTTTTAGCTTTTCTTTGCTCTCTGAAGAGTTGGTGGGTGATGAAGGTTTTGAATAAAATCAGAAATCATCTTTTTTTTCTCCGATTTGCCACATTTTCAAAAATAAATCCAATATTCTAGTGTTGATCATCATTACTGATCCTTTTCAACTCCAAACCCAAAAAGTTACATAGAAGGCAAAAAAATATTTATTATATTTAGAAAATCATAATGATGATCAACTATTAAAAAAAATTCTAAATAATTTTATGATAGCACAAGATGAATTATAAATTCGAGCTGATTTATTGCAGGGATTAAATTTCCTCACTACAAAATTTATTTATAACATGACATAGAATAATATTTCTCTTTATTATTACTACTCAATGTCTTAATTCAATTATTTGTTATGAATATTATGTGATTCAGTTTGTCGTAAAAATACAAGAGACATCTTTATTTCGCATTCATTTAGCCAAACTTATTACCACTTACGTGTTGCTTACTGTTCTTTTTCTCTTCTATCATCAGATTCAACTCTTAGCCTGCAGCTGTCAGTCTAATGTTTATAACCTCCAAGGTTTCCAAAGACTTTTTTGCCAAAATTAAACAAAATTTGTCCTAAAATGAACATTTGTGCAGATATTTACATCAAACTTCAGACATCTGAAATTTGTTAGGCAGTTTAGATATTTGCAAGAAATAAAAATTCCTAATTTCTGGATTATGAATGTATTCATAACTTTGTGCTTCTTTGTAGAAAATTACAAAATATTCATACCCCTTGAACTTTTTTCCCACCTTGTTGCATTATAACAGCCACTAACTTTGATTTATTTTGTGGGCCAGACCACACAAAATGCTCCATAACAGTATACATTAATTCATAGATAAAAATCTGAAAGGTGCGGCCTGCATCTGTTTTCAGTTAATCCATTGTTGGCAGCAGGTCCAGCTGCACAAGAAAAAAAGTCAGACTCTGGTCCCGATTCTTGATCTGGTAGTTTTCCAGTTTTCGCCTCACAACGCCTGAAACATTGTGGGAGCGTTGCTTCTGTTTCTGGTTGTGCAGAAAACCTTTATTGCAGGTTTAAACTAGATAAAGTGCAGCTTTAGAGTTGTGAGAGTTAACATGACACTTTCCATAATGGCTAATAATAATAAAAAAAAACCTCGTTGAGATCTACAATCTCTTTTTAAAGATGGACATGGCAAAATAGAATCACTGTTTTTTTTTTGGGGGGGGGAGATTAAATAATGGGCTGAAAACAATAAATATTCATTCATCTGATTCATGTTTTTGTATCTTTAGGCAGAAAATATTGGAGTTTGTACATATTTACTGAGATTTACAGAAAAGCAGATTACTGTGTATTTCAGCAAATGTCTGTTTGTGGAAAATAAAGAAACGTACTTGAAGAAAATATTCTGTAGTGATTGCATTGTTCATGTAATGGACATAATAGAGAAAATATGTATAAATGAGATTTTTGTAAGTAGTAGATAAGCTTTGTGGGTTTTTCATGAAGAACTGGGCCAAACTGCTGGTTCTGGATGGTTGTACTGGGCAGATAACAGACAGTCCCATGTGACCAGAGTCCAGTCATTTTGACCTCAGTCTCCTGATGTTCTGGAAAGTTCAGCTCACAAAGCTGAAAGCAAATAGTTCGAAACAACAGCAAGCAACTGAAACACTCATTATTTTCTAGGTTTTACTCAGTTCATTCAGAGAAAAAGATTATTTAATGCAATAAAAGCAAACATGGAAAGACATGGATTAAAAAAGGCAGCACAGATGTTTGCATGATTTAATTTTATTGAGGCGGGGGGCAGCTATGAGGAACCGTTACGACTGCTTGCAGTTCTAGTTTACTTGAATTTAGTTTCCTTTTGGAAATTGGAGAGGTAAGCTTCGTTTTAATTTTTAGTTTACATGAAATGCACAAAATAAATATTTTCAAACAGAATGAGGAAAAAAAATTAAAAAAAGATTTACTAACGAAACAGATGTTCAAACTGAAAAGAGAATCAATTAATCATTCTTCCTCCAGAGTCAGTTTTTCTGATGAATTCAAGCTAATGAATTGGTTTTTAATCTTTTGTTGCCTTTAGTTTTTATTATTTTTATTGATTGACACTCAGAAAACATTTCAGATGTTCAGACTTTTACTGCTGACTCATCTGAAAGATTTAGAAAAATTCAGTTGGATTTTCTTAACAGAAAAAATATTTTTCTGTAAATAATGTTTGACTTTTGTTTGTTTCTTTAATAATGGGTTGATTATAAAATAAAAATTAGTAAAAAATCTGATCTTGATTTTTGACTCAAAATAATGAAGCATTTTTGAAATCCAGTTTCATCTCAAGTTCTGCAAATACAAAAAATATGTTTTTGAAAATCTTTTTAGTATTATTTCTGTCATTTGCAGCATTTGTCAGATGATCAATCATGTTTCTGTTTCCAATTTATGGTATATTTTTGAAGGATTTTATTCTGAAAAATGAAAACGGTTTTTATCTCTCTTTAAGTTTGTTCAGCACCGATTCTGTACCAACACCACCATGTTTAAAGAAATGTCAATAAAAGACTTCATCACTTAAAATGAAGACCTGGCTTTGGATGACTGGATTTAGCTCCTCAATATGAAATAGTTTTACTTTTTTACCTTACCTGCTGAACAGTAACATGTTGTTTCAATATATCTACTCAGTTGGACCACTGTAGTCTTGACTTATTGTAATTAGAAAAGACAGTTAATGTTATTAAATTCTGACATAAACAACTCAAAAGCTACAGCCAACTAAAAAATCTATAAAACCAGAACAAAATCATAACTTTAAAGTTCTATTTAATTTTTTTAAAGGTGATTGAAAGGAAACGATCACATAAAAAAAAAAGTTAAGAAACTTACTAAAATTTTAATAAAATCATAAAGTAAATGTGTAGACAAATAGGAAGTGGTGTTTAGGGTTGGGGGTGTTTGACTGTATGTTTTGGTTTTACATCTTGGTCTCCAGCAGAGGGCGCAGTTGACCCAGTAGCCAGAGATGTGAAGGGTGGAGCCAGCAGGTGTGTTCCTGATCACCTGTAAGCGATCAGCTGCCAGTCCTTCCATACTTCGGTGTTGAACCTTGTTCCAAACCTCCTGGTTTCCCTCTATGCTCCGTGGCAGAACCATCGTCCCTCCAGTGTGTCCTGGTCTTCCTCTGAGTCTCCTCCCTGGAGGCCTCCATCCTAACCACCTTAAACTGGCTCCTTTCTGTGTGGAAGAGCAGCGGCTCTAGTCTGTCCTGGATGACCAAGCTCCAATCTGTAAGGGAGAGTCCAGCCACCCTGCAGAGGAAACTGCATTCCCAAACTGTGGTTGGGAACTCAAGAGCTTTATCTTTCAGCTCAGCTCTCTATTCACCACAACACTCCAGTAAGGCGCCCTCGTTTCCCCAGGCGCAGCACCAATCTGCCAGTAGGACTAAAAAAGGAAAGTATTTTCTATATATCAAACTATTATTAGTGGTGTTTTCCACAGATCAAAATTTCTTGAACTATGTTGTTTTTTTGGTGACTGAATGGTGGCAACAACTTCTCAGACGTTCTAACAAAGTTTACATGTATCAATTTCTGCAGCTTTTTGTTTTGTTTTAAATATTTATTGTTTTCATTTACAGATCAAGCCAACCAGCTCTGCAATGAGATATGACAAAAAAGTAAAAAGAATGGAATGAATGAGAATCAAGTTGACAAAGTTCAATCACTTTATACCTCCATCTTTATTACAGGTTTATTCAGATCTGTGCAGAGAAAAATAAAACCTGTTAATCACTGAGTTTTATAGCAGCTCAAAGGTTGAATTCTGGACTCTGCATTGAAACACAACCTCAATCAGAACTGAACTAAAGCAGGAATCAGTTTGTGATTGTTGCTCCGTTCAGAGAGACGATCAGATTCACCTTCAGACCAAACTAGCAGCTTCCTCTCAGTGAGTCCAGCTGCAGGAGAGAAAAGTGGAAACCTCCAACTCTGCTGCTTCAAGCTGCTCACACTGGAGGTGAGTTGGACCAAGAACACTCAGAGTCACTTTGAGGGAAGTTAGTAGAGGAGAGAGGGAGCCGTGACTGACTGGACCTTCTGTGTTTTCAGCTTCACTCAGAGACAAAATGGCTTCCAGATCAGAGGAGGATCTCTGCTGTCCGGTCTGTCAGGACGTCTTTAAGGATCCGGTTGTTCTGTCATGTAGCCACAGCTTCTGTAAGGAGTGTCTGAAGAACTGGTGGAGAGAGAAACCAGCAAGAGAGTGTCCAGTTTGTAAGAGGAAATCTTCAAGGATGGAACCACCATGTAATCTGGTTCTGGAGAACCTGTGTGAATCATTCCTACAGCAGAGAATCCAAAATGCTTCAGAGAGTCTCTGCAGTCTGCACTCTGAGAAACTCAAACTCTTCTGTCTGAATCACCAACACCCAGTGTGTCTTGTATGCAGAGATTCAGAAAAACACACCAACCACAGATTCAGACCCATCGATGAAGCTGCTCAGCAACACAAGAAGAAACTTCAGGAAACTCTGGAGCCTTTAAAGAAGAAGCTGGAGCTGAAGAAGAAAGTTAAAGAGGAGTTTGATCAGACAGCAGAACACATGAAGGTCCAGGCCCGACACACAGAGAGGCAGATTGTTGAGCAGTTTAAGAAGCTTCATCAGTTTCTAGCAGAGGAAGAGGAGGCCAGGCTGGCTGCACTGAGGGAGGAAGAGGAGCAGAAGAGAGGGATGATGAAGGAGAAGATGGAGGCTCTGAGCAGAGAGATAGCAGCTCTTTCAGACACAGTCAGAGCCACAGAGGAGGAGCTGAGAGCTGCAGACGTCTCATTCCTGCACAACTACAAGGCTGCAGTGGAAAGAGTCCAGCGCTGCCCCCTGCTGGAGGATCCACAGCTGCCCTCAGGAGCTCTGATAGACCAGGCCAAACATCTGGGCAACCTGGCCTTCAACATCTGGAGCAACATGGAGACCATGGTGACCTACACTCCTCTGGTTCTGGACCCAAACACGGCTGGTCCAGAACTCCATCTGTCTGAAGATCTGACCAGGTTGACTAAAGGAGAGAAACAGCAGCTTCCTGATAATCCAGAGAGATTTAATGGTTATTACAGATGGTCTGTTCTGAGTTCTGAGGGTTTTAACTCAGGGAACCACAGCTGGGATGTTGATGTTGGAGACAGTAAATACTGGAGACTTGGTGTGTTAGAAGAGTCTGTTCAGAGGAAGGGAGGCATAGAGTCTGGATGGTTGTATATATGGTTCTCTTCAGGTGAATACTCAGCATATTCTCCTCCAGCTCCTTCCACTCGTCTCTCAGTCCAGAAGAATCTCCAGAGGATCAGAGTGAATCTGGACTGGGACAGAGGAAAGTTGTCCTTCTCTGATCTGGATACTAACACACACATACACACCTTCACACACACCTTCACTAAAAGGATGTTTCCATTATTCTCCACTAATAAAACATTAAAGATTGAACCGATGAAGATCTCAGTGATCAAGCAGCAGCTCTGATGATCTCAACACAAAGTCCAAATCAAAACTTATTGATCAGATTGAAACTCTGAGTTTTAAAGAGGAAACTGGAGATGATCTGATCATCTGGAGACTTCTTCATCTCTGACTTTCCAACTATTGTTTCCATTATAGCAGAAATTAATGTCAATATGTTGAATTGAATGCAGTCTATTTTTAGCTGCTGAGTGATAAAACTGAACTACTGAATGAATCTGAAATGACCTTTTCAGTTACTTCTAAGTTTTTATTTGTGTTGCTTTGACTATTCCCCTGATCAATGCTGTGTTTATACTTTCTATCATCACTTTTATTATTCAGTAAATAGCAGAAAATACTGTGATAATAATCTAATCCATGTTGTCCATCGTTAATAACAGGAGATTATAATCTGGTCTAGAGACTTTCTGTTCAGTTCAGTTCCAAAAACTTTGGTTCATCAGACCTTCATAATTCAGAGATTATCATCCAGTTTGTTACTATAAAGATTTCAGAACAATGATAAACTCTACATGATGTTTGTGAAGCAGCAAAAACTGAATCTTGTTGCAGGAGGGCAGCGTTAATCTTTCATTTCTGATTCTTTAGTCTGAGTTTAGTTTTTGTTTGGAAACAAAACAGAGGAAGAAGTTTTGTACTTTTCATCTCTGTATAATTTGTTTTCCATTTTTAGGGAGATGATGTATGAAATAACTGCAGAACTGTAATAAATGTTATTTCCATTCATTTCTTCTCTGAGGTTTTATTTTGGTTTCCATTTACAGAACTTAC
>CAEFZY010024697.1:0-163114 GCA_903066815.1 Brachyrhaphis roseni | reverse complement strand
CTAGCGATTTTGTAATATACTGTGTGAACTGTAGTGTATGTTGTGTGTAATGTCTTAAGCTGCTGGGACCTTGAATTTCCCACTGGGGATCAATAAAGTATCTATCTATTTACCTATCTCTTATCTTTTCACTCACTAAACACAGCAACCCACAAGAGACAGCTACCTCCAGCCTGCTTGTATCTGGGAACTCATTTTTCCAGTCGTGATTGAAATCTCATGATCACAAGCAAGAGCGGGAACGAGAACGGACGAGTAAAGCGAGAGCTTTCTGCGCCTGCATCACAGTCGACGAGGCTCCGTTCCGTCTGCCAGTCGCTCAATAAATTCCAGTATCACTCGTCAACAAAACACCCCAAGACACTTGAACTCTTCAGCTTGAGCCAGAGACTGACCACCGGCCTGGAACCGTCCCGCTTTTTCCAATTGAGAGCTGCAGCCTCAGACTTGCAGGAGCTGAGTCTCATCCCGGTCGCACTGCAATTGGTCTCGCAGAAGCTCAAAGGTTTGAAGATTCAAATCCTGTCCAAAAAGAAAAGAAGCGAGATTTAAGCAAAGGGCACCGGATGGGTCCAACATTTT
This sequence comes from Brachyrhaphis roseni, assembly GCA_903066815.1. NCBI lineage: Eukaryota > Metazoa > Chordata > Actinopteri > Cyprinodontiformes > Poeciliidae > Brachyrhaphis > Brachyrhaphis roseni. Next base: position 162,532 of record CAEFZY010024697.1, on the reverse strand, counting down.
CTACGCAGCACGGGCTTATCACTCCGTTACTGTAAGTGTGTGGCTCGTTTCCACGCCATGACGATATTGGTCGTCACGCAACACTTGTGACATGTTGCCGTGGAAGGTTAGGGCAGGGTAACCTTAACCCCATTCTTTGTGTTTTTATTAATAAAATATGATATATACCAGCTATGTGGTGCAGCTATGAAAAGTCACTCTAATTAATATGTTTACAGCTAAATCAGTTGTTTTTAAGATCTGACGAGAGTAATCTGTGTGGGTTTTTTTTCTATCTGCTTCAGTTTTTTTTTGCAAACAACGATTGTTCTGATGCCAGTCAGTCATTTGAGGACATCTGGTCTATATATCCTATATTTGCATGATTGCTCCCTTTTTTCCCCTGATTGCCAAAAGAAAAACGAGCTCCTGCCTCACACTCAGTAAAGTCCTAACCGCTCATTTTTGAGGTTTTTAAGTGAGCGTTCGGTGAATTGAATCAACACAGTGAAAAAATAAAGTCTTGGCTAATGAATGAAATCTTTCCTCATACTGTACCGCAAGCACATTCATTGTATTTTGGAGCTGTAAAAACAATGGAAAACAAATGGATTTCTTACGTTTTTTTTTTTTTTTCATTAAACAGTGCTGGTCCTGTACTTTAGCAAGTCCTCAGTGAAAAGCTCAGACTTAACGTGAAATGAATCTGCTGGTAATAACCTCTGCAAATATTAAAGAGATCGCCAAGGAGGATAAAGAAAGCCATGTCCAGACTTTAAAAGTGTTATTTCAAACTTTTATTATATACTTAGCACCTCATCAGAATTTTCCAGATACATTTGGAGGATGTTTGGATGCATGCCAACCAGCAGCAATGGGGAGCGTGACTAGCAGGTGTTAGTGGGTATTTCTACTGGTGGCATTTCCCGGCAAGGTCCAAACCATATTAGGAATAGGCAGCGTCTGTTAAACCCCCCAGCCCCCAGCTTCATGTTTCCCTAAAATGTCGCAAACATTTTAGGGAAACATACGATCATTTGAAGGTCGTCTTATATGGCATGATCAGGTCTAGCTGCATCCATGTTCTCTTTGACTTTTCCTCACTTTGTAGTAACACACCTAAATGCCGCACTGTGTTTAATGGGATTTAAATCTGACAGGCTATCACGAAGCAGTGCATAACTCTGAAATAACAATAAAAAAGTTATCTGAAATCTGAAAAGTGTGGCGTAGATGGACACCTTCACACGTTTTTTCCCCCCACCCTTCTTTGCTGAAGCACCATAGGTTTTGATTGAGAACAAGAGCGAACATCAATTTTCAAGCATTGCCGCGAATTCCTGAAGCAATTTTGGCGTGGACTTTGACTGGGCCATATTAACGTATGGATGTGCTTTCATCTGATTGACTCCATTATTGCTCTGACTCTTTGTCAGCTGCATCTAACAAGAATCTGTCAAAACCATGTTTCACTATGAGGATGAATCGGTTCAGGCGGCCATTTCATGTTGGGTTTGCATACTGGCCATACTTTTTTCATTCTTGTATGACGGATTGAACAGCTCTCTATAGGATGTTTAAAGTTTAGGATATTGTTTTAAAACCCAGCCCTGCTTTTAGCCTCTCCACAAATGTAGCCCTGGCATGTCCGCTGTGTTCCTCGGCCTTTATGTTGTTTGTTCATTAATGTTCTCTAACAAACCTCTGCGACCTTCACAAACCACATCCATCTTTCTGAGATTAAATTACACAAAGACAGATTAACAGGAATGAAAACGTGTGTGCCACACTTGTCAGGCTTTTTATTTGCAGTCAGCTTGAGGACTATATTTTTTTCTTGTGCCTCACAATCATGCAACATTTTGTACTGGATTCGTAACCTAAAATGCCAAAAAAAAAAAAAAATGAAAAAAATTCAAGATGTATGCCACTGCATTCTTAATTTTTGGTTGTATGGTTGCACAGTTGCACAATTCACTTAAAAACCAGCTTTTGTTTTCTTAACACCATGAACCTCCATATTATACTTTCAGTGCAGTTTTAGTTTTAGGTTTTTTTTAGCAGGGAGTTGTGTGAGAAATTGTTCTGACTGTGTCCTTCCTTTTTAGAGCTGTTTTTTATTCAGTCAAATAAACTGAGCAATTTTCAGTTACATTAGTAATCGAAAATCTCTACAGGGGAGCGTTTATTTTTCACTGACAAAACAGTTGGAACCCCTTTTCCTCCTTACCAGGATCAGCCTGTTCTCTGTCCGTTCCTCATCAAACTCCATGCTTACCCGCAGTATAACAGAGAGTGCATTTCCAACACTCATTTATCATATCGAGCTTATTTCCAAAACGAACTTCAGAGAACGGGAGAGACACAGAGAGAGAGAGAGAGAGAGAGAGAGGGGAAAAACAAAAGAATGAAAAACGGAGGAAAAAAAAAAATCCAACCTGTAATAAAAACCAGGCGTGCCATTTTGGAGGCTAGAAAGTGACGTCTCATTTGCTGCCAAGACTGCCAAAGGTGCTGCTGGTGGAGGGGGAAATCTTACATTATAAGGAATGAATTAAATCTTGGATCCAGACAAGGAGCTTAGATGCTTACTGCTTTCATGAGGCTTCAAGCAGAACCAAACACACCTTTGTTAGATCGGCTCCAACGGTAAAAGCCCATGCGAAATCGGCATCGCTGCCAGCTGCCATGTTCCATGAACTGAGGCACATTTTTCCAGTGTTAAGGTGTCACCAAGCAAATGTTGAGACCGTATGCTCAGCAGAAGGCACACATGTCTGGGAATAACATTAATAAAGCAGGAAAAAAAAAAAAAAATTGTGTTAAAGAGATAAGACGTCCTGAGCGTATTTGCGACGCACATTTGAATTGATTACAGTTGTGGGGGAAAAAAAGCATCACTGCCATTACAGATGTCTTTTGTATTAGCTGGTTTACTAACTGACAACTTACAAAAAGGCTAAAAAGGCCCAATAAATGAGCTGAATTTATTTGATTTCCATCCAGCCATCCATTTTCTAACATCCTTGTCCCTAGTGGGGTCGGGAGGTGCTGGTGTCTGTCTCCAGCTAACATTCTGGGCAAGAGGCGGGGGTCACCCTGGACAGGACGCCAGTCTGTCGCAGGGCAACTATTTGATTTCCTTATTTTAGAAAAGAGACATTTTAGAACCATACTACAAAATACATATATCTCTAGATAAATGTATATTCTTCTGTGTGAAGAAGAAAAAGAAAAAGAAAAAGAAGAAGAAGAAGAAATGCTTTCTTTTATTCTTGGAGAGAATAAATGCTTCATATAACAATAACTGTTTCCTGCTTCTACAAATTTTCTCGGAAAGGGATGAATCTGCAACTTGGAAATGGTTCATGTCATTCCAGATGCATATTTTGGAAATGACCATATCAAATAATGTCTCAAAAACCAAAGCAGACATTGGATCAGATGAGAACCTGACTAATGTGCCAAATCTGTCACGACCAACTCGGATCTCCAACCAAGTGGAAAACATGACCTCAGTTAAAATAGCGGTTTCACAACATGCTGAGCAGAAATACTTCATACTTAAAAAGGACAAACCACTAATGCAATGTCGGGTAAATGAACTTTACAAGGTAAACTCTTTATTCTCATTTGGCTGCACTCGTTCAGTGGAATAGCAAATGCTCACCTCTTATTTCAAATGACTGAAAGTTCGACTAAAGTTTTAGCTTTGTATACAAACCTGAAGAAGACCAAATTGGAGTTAATGCTGAGTAATCTTGGAAAACTGTCTGTTGTCTTGGTTTGGTTTCATTTTTAGTCTCTAGTGTTAAAGGTTACAGTAAAAAACAAAACAAACAAAAAAGAACATATAGACCTCTTTCCAGAAGAACAATTGTTATGGTCTTTGATCTTCATTTGTTATTCAAAGTGGACTAAAGTGAGAGCTTTGGTAGAATTTCATCTGCTTAACTCACTATCAGATAGAAATTTAAAGAATTTAGCACAATTGTCTGCTCCTTCAAACTTTTGGTTTTTTTTTGTGACTTAGCTTTAAGAAAGTAGTTTTGCAATTTTTCCCCACATGTGGAAATTATTTTTTATTTCACATCACTCAACACAGGCTACAAAACTTGCCTACATGGTACAAATGACAATTTATTTTTTGTAAGGTCCTTGGTCACCTCCCCTTTTCAATATCACTCTGGGCAACTGCCCATATGGCCAAAATACAAAATGCAACTGCACCCAGAAAATCTTCACACAGAATTTCATGGCAAATCATTATTGTGTTTCTTCAGCTCTTTGCATAAATCAAAAAAACATTTTTTCAAACTGTTAATCTATTTTGTTTTGGTGGACCATTGAAGATGGTGGGGCTCAATTCAAAGTAAAGAAATGACATTTTCTTTTACATGCACACACATTTCTGCTCACGCTGTGTCACACCATGTAATGCCAATATTTGCCAGGATGCGTGTGCTTTTGCTACATGTCCTTGTGTTTGTGTCATGTTCTTTGTGAGCCTATGTTTTGCACTTTTCAAGTGGCCCCTCTTTGATATGCCCTCCCGCGGCTGAAAGAGTAACTCGAGAGCTCAGCGCCCACAATGCCGCTCTCACCTGTGTGCTTTGATGTTACGACAGAGGCTAAGTAGACCAAGTCACGGATATCGCTGTCAGGCAACACACGTGAAGAGATATTCCCCGTGACCTTTTATTGTGGTGAGTTCTCGGCTCACACTGGTCCAGCTGTCTTTGTTGGTCGCGGCTCTGATGCACTCCTGTTACAAGGTGGATGGATGGGTGTCAGGCAGGGGTAAAAAGCAGCGCTCTTCTCTGATCATCACTCCGGCTTTTTGACGACGGCAAGACTATCAGACAACTTCTGTATTACTGGTTCTTGTCTGTGTGGAATCTGTCCTATTGTTTACTTCACATTCCTTTCACTGGATACCTGTTCGGTCCAATGCTTTAATATGCGTCTGCCATATTTACTTGCTTTTTGCCTGTAAAACAAACAAGCAAACAAACAAAAAAACAGCACAGGTTAATGCAATATTGAGAAATGAAATAAAGAAAAAAAAACAACAATGTTTTATTTATGTATTTTTATTTTATTTATAAATAAAAATCTGAACACTGGGTTGTGAATTTTCATTCAATCCCCTTTCAAATGTACACCACACTTTTCAGATGTTTTTAAATCTGCAAAACCTTTTCAAATGATGTATCCTCTTCTTTCCATTTCGCAATTGCGCAGTGAATTGAGTTTGTCTATCACATAAAATGCTCAGTAAATGCATTGAGATGTCAAGAATAAACATTTTGATGGATTTTATTTTATTTTTTTACATGTATTTGAATACAGTGGGCTCATTTTTGTTAGTGTTCCTCGCAAATCGTTTGTTCTTTGATTATTAATTTAATTTCAGTCCAGTTTGATGTGAATTCCTTAAACACCACGTCAATAATTTCTCTTCTCTTTGCATTCTCATGTGAGATCGAAATTAGCTCACAGTCCGGTCCAGCGAGACCCAGCAGCTGGACAGAGAGTGATGAGTAGAAACCAGAGGGAGGAGACCCCTGTGGACAGGTGAACCAGATACTGGCTCAGGTCAGCACAAGGTCAGAACACAGCTGAGAGATGGTGTGTGTGTGTGTGTGTGTGTGTGGTGGGGGGTTTGTACTTTCATGATGTAAGAAATCGTCCACACTCCTGTCCCCCCAGTCTCTCCTCTCACACACAGGCCCACTGTTCAGCTGGGCAGAAACAGCTCTTTGTCAAGCCAAGCAGGCAATGAAGGCTCCTGTCCTCCACCCGCTTCACCCAACCCGTCATACTTCCCTCCTTCCTTTAGAGGGGGTGACAATGACCTCTGGCTGAAATAACATAGGAGCTCCACCTGTGGATAGAAGAGGCCCTGTACAGAAACACTTGATTGGCCTCCTTTGCTTTCCCCTTGGTGTCGGTGTCATACAGAACCGGGTCTCGAATACAGGAGGGAGAATTATTCTGCACGGTTCAGTTTGTTTCATGTTCCGAATCATGTAAGTCAGACCAAAAAAAAAAAAAGAAAAAGAAAAAAACCCAAACGGGAAAGTTGCATCAAATTTAGAAATTCATAAAAATGTTTTTGTGCCACTTGATAACTCCTAATACGAAAAGCTGAAAAGAAGAAGATTTGGAAAATCATACAGTGTTTCAAGGTAAAATCTGTGGTCCGATGGTCCTGCCGCACCTTAAAGGAATCTCAGTTTCCTCATCATCCCCTCGTTATAATCTCTCCACCCTCTTCTTTTCCCTCCAAATGTCCTGCTTACACTCATACTGTCCTGCTCCCACCGCCTCAGCCTCCCCGCCTCACACTCTTCCTGCTGTCTAGATGCAAGCTCCAGTCTGTCTCCGATGACCCGGCCTGAACCAACACAGCTTTAATCCCGGGATCACTTGGCAGGGTGCGGAGGGCAGAGAGAATGACAGAGATAAACACGGACACTCTTGATGTTTATTCAATTAGAAAGAAAGTGCTATTTATTGGCACAGCTAATCCAGTGTGAATTGCAGGTCCAGGCTGTCGGGATACAAGGTGAACAATGCTTGTGTCGACCCCCCCCACACACACGCACACGCACAGACGGTGTGATGCTAATACCGTCTCTATGCTATTCAGTCGGCAAAAGCAGACAGGCTTAGATGAGTCGGATCAAACAATAAAGCTAAGTTTAAATATTCAGCTTAATCATTTAAGCAGTTTACCCTTTTTTATGACCTTACGATGACAAAAAGCTTTGATCCAGTGAAACTAAAGCTACAATAATCAGCTTTTGGAGCTTATCAGTCACTGCTTTTGTAGAGCCAGTATTCTTTGTTTTGTTTTGACTTATGCACCTGAAAATGTAATGTGCACTGTTTGTGGAAACATTTTACAAAAAAGAAAAATTGCTGCGTCCAACTTCAAGTTTAATATTTGAGAGGACAAAAGCTCTGATTTGTTTTTATGCTACAAATTGTTCATTTGTTCATTTGCTGTAACCATGCAGGAGTCTTCAGAACCATTTCTGTCATGACTGCTGTTCATTGTTTGTATCAAGAGATGAAGTTTTTACACAGCTCTGCAGTTTAGCAGGATTTTACTATTACTTTTCAATAAAAGTAATCACAGAGTTAACTGTTCCAGCTGTAAACATTCATTTGGGTTTGTATTTCCTGTGGTTAGTTAACCCTTATCCTAGTGATGTCACTTCCAAAAGGCGGCCAACAATTTGCAATCAGGCATTTTCTAGTAGAGGAAATGGATGTGATATTAGAGGTGATGATGTAGGCATCACAGCGGAGGTGGAAATTGGCACCTACCATTGGCCAAATTTTTGTTATGTGTGTGTGTGGGTGTGTGGGGGGGGGATTTTAAGAAACACACAAGCCTTGCCTCTTCACCAATGTATTTTAGTGAAGAAAGTGTTTAATTTCCCTGCATCAAAGTTGGTTGGACTCCCTTCTTTGGCTCTCTATTTTTATTACTTCTTATGTATTAAAGTTTCTTAGACAAGTAAAATAAAATAAAATAAAAAAAAACATAATAGTAAAACGTCCACATATCAATCTACCAAAGATTGTGTAAACGAGTCCCATCTTTTCCAGCTTGTTTCCCCTTTGTGCTGTTGTAGGCAGAAGGTGTAGGTCATAAATTTCATTGCTCTTATGTGTTCGACATTTTGTATCAAGAGAGCCATTGAGGGTGTGTCTCTTCTGAGCCAACATCTTGGGATGACTTTTTTTGCAACAACAAGGATAATTCTGATTAAGTATACGTCACTTTAGTATGGTCCCCTTGAGGGTACACTAAGTAACAAGGTAACAACTCCAGATGAATACCGAACGCCGAGTAGATTAAATTCGATCAGGTTTTTCCAGAGGTCAGCTGTGCCTGGACATGAGAAGAATATGTGAACTTGATCTGCCTGGTTAAAGTTACTGGTAAGGTTTTGATTCTTCCATCCCTCCAGTCACAGTTCCTCTGGTATTTAAATTTGTAGATTTTTATCCCATTAATTTTTCAAGTTAAGGGGAATTCTGTTATCAACTACAGTTTTTTTTTTTGTATATCCAGCTTTGTAGATAACCACAGATATCTGCACCAGATAGGAGAGATTTCAATCAAGCCACCTTACATTTCCTGTGCAAAACAGTGACAGTGACTGAAAACGTTGTTTATCACGTTACTGATTGTGATTATTGTTTAAACCTATAACCATGTACTGCTGTTTGAAAATGTGGATCACACACAGGCCATCTTTATGATTTATAGCCATATTTTTATGGATGTGCATAAAAGTTCCCAAGCTGCAGAATAAAAGCTCTGACCACAATGGAGTACTGCCTGTAACAGCTGCTTGGTCCTCTTGAAGGGGAGAAAAACATCAGAAAGCACATTTCTCAAGAGTCATTGGCCTACTTCATGCTGTCAGACAGGCTCTGTTTGAATGTTTCCTTTATTCTGTGGGTCATGTAATAATCAAGCCTGGATGTGCATCATGAAGTCAATGTGGGTTTATCATAGTTAATGAGTTTACAAGAGGGGGAAACAGTATTTTCACAAATAGATGACGAGTTTGGTTTGAAAGCTCTTTTCCCTGAATAGATAATTATGTTAATTTAAAAACTGCATTTTGTATTTTCTCCGCTCATCTTTGATATTGAAATATTTTCAGTGATCTGAAACTTTTAGGTGTGACAAATAAGCAAATCCTTAAGTGGACAAACAAAAGTAAATGTCACCTGAGACTTTCTTCATAAAAACCTTGAAGTTGTGTGGTAGATTTAACACATTAAATCACCTACTGGAATAATGAAAGTCAGCAAAAATACAACAAATGATGTGACTCTAGGCTTTAACAAAGTTAACAGACAATTTAGAAGTTAGTTATTTAACATTTCCCTAAAGTGGCAGCCATGTTGAATTTTGAGTGTGTGATGTTTTGTGTTTGTTTTTTTGTTTGTTTTGTTTCTCCAAAGAGGGGCTTGACTGAACCTTCATGCCAAACTTGGTCCTTGATTATCACATTCATATTCCATGTTATTCTATGGGAAATTGAACTGGACGCTTCGAAATGGTAAAAACAGAAACCCATGCTGTAATAATTTCATGTTCTTGTCTGCCGACATCCAACACTCTGTTGATTCAGTGTGAATGGGCAGCCGACGTTCCTCTGCAGATTATATTTTCTTTTCTATTTGCTGCTTGCCTTTATTGCTTCCCTTGTGCCTTAATTAAAAGCATCACTGATACCAAAATTTACTGAATGTTTTTTCTCTAAGTAACAACTTCCACACTGCAGACTTCTCAATGGCAGCCCTTATGTATGATGCCTTCACTAGGCGGAAAAGGTCCAGTCCTGACTGGCCAATCACCAATCAGAGCCAGATAACCAGCTGATTTCTCTGGGTCAGATAAAGTTAATAATGGGCCCATTCATCGAGTGTACTGCAGGACAGCTGGGGGTAATCAGCTGTTAGCAACTGTCAGTGTCGTGACTGGCTGAAAAACGGGGCATCAGACAGGCAGACATGTTCCTAAAGATGGAGCGTTGACTGTAGCTGCTGTCTAGCTCAGCAAGATAAGACACAGAACATCTGCTTAGTCTCAACTGTGTAACTTTGCCACTGAACTTGCAGTTCAAAAATACTGAAAGGTTTTAGGTTCTCATAGAACCTACAACTCATATATCATGAGTAATCCATAATACCAAATTGTTTTAATAACATTTTTGAAACTTAAGTTCTTTAAATAGAGCATTTTCTTGAGGTTTTGCATACACAGATAATAGGATTTCTACTGCTCTGTAGTTAAACGGAGCGCCTAAAATAAACATCTGTTCATTGTCAGCTCTTAGTTGTTTTTTCATCAAATTATTAGCTGTTCAGCAAACACAATCTCGCAGCTAATGAGAGTTCAACTCTCTCTGAAACACCCATTCAGACTGAATCCCTGAGCTCTGCGTTGTTCCTTCAGTAGCTCTGTGTCATGACGAGATAAAGCAAAGCAGGTCTGCTTTGTGTCAGCGATCCACACAACTGCGGAGTTGGACGGATGAGAAGGGCAATGGGAGTGTGTGGCAGCGGTGGGTGATTTAAACTCATGAGTTTGAGGTTCTGCTTTTCATCTTTCAGAAAAAGGGAGAACGAGTAAAAGATGGCAGATTTACACCACGCCTCCTTACAGTATCATTAGGAAAGAGGTTTTCATGACAGGAGCTGAGCAGAGCCTACAGGTTACAGTGACATGTTGGTGACGGCCAGTTTGGTTTATGAGTAAGTCATGAATAACTGCTGTTAGTTATTTTTAGTTCATCTTAAATTTCTGAACAGCATTTCGCTGTCCAATTACTGTCAGGACGACTTGCTCTGGTGATATGAAGAATCTTGCTTCAGGTTTGAAACGCTGTTAAAGCTGCGTTTGAGACTATTTATTTTCAACTATGATGGGAATGCTTTGTGTTCACAAAGTTTCAAGTGATATAAAAGAAGGAATGAGCTGGCTAACTTACGTGTGGGAGCATTTTGGTATTTTGCACATAAGAAATATGGTATAAGCCTAATGGACAAGCTAAAGCTGGACATTAGCAGCTAGCAATGCTAAAGCTAGCATCTGCTTCAGAAAGCATATAGGAAGTAGAGTAAGTTTATTTTCCCCCTCAGTTTAAACTTATCTATAGCTTATAATTTCTGCCAACTTGAACTGCATTAAAGGTTCACTTAGCTCATAGCTAGTGTCTGTGTTTAGATCCTCAACAATATAAAAATATAACACAAGCATGATATTATAGGCGTGAAATTCAAGGGCAGTTGAGACACAAAGTTATGGACAATTAGCAGTGTGGAAAGGGTTACAAATACATTCATTAAGGCTCTGGTACTGCAGTGAACCACAGTCAGAAACATTTTCCACAAAAGTCAAAAACATGGAACAGTGGTGAGCATTCACAAGCTTGCCCAACCAACAAAATGTAACTGCAGGGAAGCACTGACAACTCATCCAGGAGGTCACAAAAGAAACCAGAGCAATATCTGAATCACTACAGACCTCAGTGGTCAGTGTTCATGATTTAACAATAAGACAGAGGCTGGGAAATGAAAGTAACAATGGGGCAGCTTCAAAACAAAACCACAGCTGACAAAAAAAATAAATAAATAAAAAATTATCTGACCAGATTTTTACCATATTGATACTGTACTGTTGTTCAAGTGTGTTTCCTTTAATGCTTAAGCACACGTAAAAATGTTCCAAAACACAACAAAAGTGTCACGTCAAGATGGTTGATAAAATTGAAAGTTTTGCAGTGGCACATTTACTCCAGAGAAGTAAATCTGATTAGTTTGCTTGTCCGTAGGGCTGGCTCTGCACTGAGTCTATGCTCTACAGGACAGATGGACGTGGAAGCCCACATGCAGGACACTTTCTTATACAATCTTTTGTTGCCCTTGTGAAATTTTTTCATATTACATCTTTTATTAACAATGCTCAACAACTTTAAAATACACAAAGACATTAGGAAAAGGCCTCTGTCTGTCAGGATATTGTGTTGTTTTAGGCTTGGGGTTGTTTTCTATGTTTACCTTAGTGATTCTTAGTGTTAGATCCTGAGTTTCGAGTTGTTTTGGTGTGTTGGGTTTATTCTGTGTTGCTTAGTCTCTTTCTTTGATTACATCAGCCTAGCTTCTGTTTTACCTTATTCCAGTCATTAGTTAGTGATTCTAGTTTGTTTATTTCTTGTATCTAGTTACTTCTTGTCCTTTAGTTTAACTGTCTTCCTTAGGTCTACTTATTCTTTAGTGTTAGATTTTATTTCCTGGTCCCATGTGTATTCTCCCTTCCCTCCTTGTGCCACTTTCTTTCTCTCTGTCCCCTCACACCTGCAACTTGTTAGCCAATCAGGCCTGCTCCATTGTTCCTCCTTTGCTCTCCCTGTATTTAAACACTTTCTGCTCCTCTCACTCCTCTTTGCTGGTTCCTTCTGTGTGATCCCGTAAACTCCCTGCTGTCATTTTTTCCCTGAATTCCTGTTTTTGTTTTGCCTCTGGCTCCCTTTGTTCCCTGTGCTTTATTTTGTTAGTTTATTTCATCATTTTTTTTTATTTCAACGTGATCCGTGCTCCGACCTCCACTCTGCATTTTGGGTCCCCCAACAAACACCTCACCACACTTAGTTTTTATTACATCGGCCTTGTTCCTGTTTTACTTTTGTTCAGCCATTTCTACTTATTTTAACTTGGATTCTCTTAAATTATTTCCTGTGTTGTTGATTTTGTCCTTAGATTTGATTAGCAGTTGCCCTGTTTGTTTTACTGGTGCTATTCTGTCTCTCTCTCTCTCCCCTCACACCTGTAACCTGTCGGCTAATCAGCCTCTATTGTCCCACCATCCACTCTACACCTCCCTTCCTCCTCCTTCCTCCTGGATTCTCCCTCTATGCGCCGTTATTCTCCGCCCCATTCAGCTACTGCTCCTTGTGCCCTCCTTATTGTTTTGTAAGTTATTATTCTGATTATATACTGTATATAATTTTTTTTATTAAATTACCAACTCCTCTGCTCATCTACTTCAGCCACAGTAAGAACAATGTGTAATGGTTTCTAGGCGGTGCTAAGATGTTTGTGTTGATCTTATCATTTTATGAGTGTCTGTCTTCTTCTTCTTTCCCCTTAAAAGGTACGATTTGTTACTTTCTCCACGTCTCGGAGTGAAAGCGTCATCGACGGTGAGTCGTACTCGTGTGTGTGAATTTCCACCCATCTTTCAGATGCACCACACGTACGGCCAGGAGTCTCCGTCTGTGTGTTTGAATGTGCCAATGTGCCTATGAGTGTGTCTGCATGTGTTACCTGGGGTCATAACTTTGCTCAGGACAGTTTTATAAAGTGCGGCGCAGCCAGCAGAGCGGCAGTAAATCAGTTTTATCCTCTGTGTGCTGGAGGTCAGCTCTCTTGACACTCCTGGACTCTGACACCACAGGAATGGACTGGCTGCTCTTTGCTATTGCAGCTGTGTTGTTGTATGTGCTGGTAGTAAAGGGGAATTCGTTCGTGCGTGGACGTAGTTCACCTGAGGAAAAAGGGAGGTTGCTATTGCTTTCTGCAGTTTTCAGTTTGGTTTGGAGAGAAAACAACTTCTCTGCTTAGAGTAACGGTTAGAAAGCGAGTGAGAAAATACACTTTTCTCTCACTGACGTGTGTGTGTGTGTGTGAGATAGATGAGAACATGGATTCCATTCGCGAGTCCATTCAACACAAAAGCTGCATGAAGCTTACTTTACCACAGAGATTGTAAATTGTAAAACTGCTTGTTTTAAGTCTGACTAGGCCAAAAAGAAAGAAAAGCCAAAGCCGTAAAATGTGTCTCCAGAAACGTTTCACAAGGTTCAACCTTACAGAGGGAGGGCTCTTTGACCCATCTCTCCTCATCGTCCAGACTCCTGGGCTTCTCCCGCGTTCTCTAATTCTCCTCTGCTCAGCCCACTGCTTTTCTAAAAGACTGAGGCCTGGGAACTGACATGGCCATGAAAAAAGGTTGATTTTTGTGTTCCTGAGCTATTTCTGTGGTGAACTGGCCATGTGTTTTGCATCATAAGACATAGTGATGATGCATTTTGAGTTGTCAAGATTCGTATTTAAAATGTTGTGGTATTTTAAAGAGTTCATGATGCCATGCTCACTAACAAGGATCCCAGGGCTGTGGAAGAGGAACAACTTCACAGCATCAGAGATTTGTGCACAATATTTTACGGTGGACATTCGGAGTTTTCCACATATTTGTCCAAAGATTTGGGACAGTGTCTTAATTTCCTTTCTCGTCTTGCTCCGTGTGTGTGTGCTTTGGCGTGGTAAACATTCACCTTCTGACGCAGTATTCTCTCAGAGCGTTTACATATAACCCTCTTTACTAATTTCATTGCAGCACTTCAGTTTAAGAACCACATAATGTCATCCAGCCAATCAGAAATCAAGCTCTTTCACGGTATTTGCCACCACAACAGGAATCCATGATGCTCCAAACCTCAGCGTACTTTCAGTTTTTCGAAAAATGCTGTTTTCCTGCTTTTGTTTTCTCAAAAACTAATGATGGCATTTTTATGAAACTCTCATAATACAAAAAGAAAAAAAACAATGTCTCGTATATGATCATACACCCTGATCAAGAAAAAACTGTTACGTATTCTGACTAAATACCTAATTAGCGATATGGCTTTTTCAACAAAAGACTCATAATTTGAGATGTTTTTTCATAAACTTGCCAAACATTTGTACTGATTATGAGAGAATCTCAACACATGTAGGCATCATAAAGACGTAGTGAATATGAGGAATTTTTAAGGTTTTCTCAGCAATTTAGGGTCCTATGTGCCTAAATTGCACGTTTAAGCTGCTGACAAGTAACATGGCCATCGATTACATATCAGTTCTGCAAAGGGAAAAGAGATCAGTGCCATCAGTTGCTGGGGAGTAGTTATTTCACAAAATAGAATATTTTGCAATATGTTGCGTGACGTAATATGGCGATTAACGAAATCTGTTAAAGTAACAGTAAAACGACAAATAGCCCTCACATGTTAACATGTTAGAACTATGTTAATACTTATCCACATTAATCTTAAATGCTTTTAAGTAAAGCTAGTTTTAAGTTAATGCTTAAAAAGAAGGTGAGGATTAAGTTAACTACGCACACTAAACCAGAACACTGATTCATGCCATGCTCAACCATTAAATGTCAAAATTTATGTCAAGAAAAACAACTTTTGCTTATGAATCTTTTTGTTGCAGTTAAAATAAATTACTTCAAAACATGAACATCCAAAGAAAAGCCAGACTAAATGAGTAAAGTATGTTATGTTGGGACTTCTGGCTGATGTTTTCCATCCCGGCGCAGCAGAAGTTTGTTGTTAGGAACCTCAAATTGTATCAGATTTTGTGAATGAAACAACTCGGTCCACATCTTGTTAGGCCTAATGGTTTCACTTTGCTGTCAAATACCAGATCTTAGAAGAGACGATTCAGGATTTGCGCGTACGCACGCACACACACACATACATATGTCCGCACACACGCATGCGCACCCCTCCTTACAGAAACACTTACAGTCCAACAGAGCATGATTGCACTGCATGGTATACTGTTTATATAAACAGTATGTGGGAATGCAAACAAACTGCCTGGCTGGGTCTGTCTTCCTCTCTCTGCTAACAGGGTTTAGGGAACTGATATTCTCTGAGTGTGTTTCCTGAAGCTCTCAGTTTCAAAGTTACTACTCTTAACAAAAACTTCTCAATTCAACACCCTTCTCCAACGAGCACGCTTATGATTAACTGAACGCATAGCATAGAAAATGTGTTGCGTTTGCTGATCGCTATAGAGGCAGACTGGTTTCTAATTTAACTTGAAACGAGCCATGGCTGAAGTATTTATACTTCGACAATGGAGTTGAAAGGCGCAGTGCTCGTTAAAGTCCTTTTAAAAACATGATGTTGGACATTTCAGGTGTAGGTTGCAGTTCCTCAGTGACTCTTGACGTCTGAAGAAATTAGCTCCCCTCACTTTTCTGACCAGTACAGCGTGAATGTAAACATGATCTGACATCACGACTATAACGAGTTGTTCATAACATCGCCGCCTGTTGGCTCTAGAAGAGGTCACGGCTCTTACAGTCATGAAAAAAAAAAAAAAATAGGATGTCTTTTAAAAGCCTCTTTTGTTTTACTTTTGTTCAGCTTCTTTATTAAATTCAATTTTATTATTATTATTTACTAAATCGGACAGAGGGATAATTGCCATCAATTTAAAAATCTAATTTCCTGCAGAATAACAACATAACTAATATTAATTAATATTAATTAATGTTGATTTTGAACATTAAGTTGCTAAAACAAATGGACAAAACATATGAATTAACTCTAATAGCATCAGGTACATGATCTTACAAGCAGGTGATTTTCGATTTTCCTAAACTAATTTAAAGATTCACGGAGTCCTTGCAGAGATAGACGAGTGTTATTCAGCACAACCAAGGGCAAGAATCACCTTTATTCTTAAGGATACGACCTAACCTCATTATCAACATCATTTTATTTTTGATATATGCCAAATGGATGGAAAATATGCAAAAACAAATACTCCTACGCACTCACACAATAACAACAATAAAAGAATGATTTGTTTATTATAGGCGGTAGTTATAAAAAACTATGTTTATCTGAATTCTGGGTGAGTAAAAAAATACAGGAAAGTTTGTGAGGGGTGTCAAAACTGGCAACAGCTTTCTGTTATTGCAGCACTTCCTGGTTAATGGTGTATGAAGAGACTTTGATCCCCATAAAGAGCCTCAAGCCACCATCACTGCGAAGCAGGAAGTCCAGAAATATGTTGCGGCCAGCAAATCACTTGCTAATTATCAAAAATACTCTTTTTGTATTGTGGTTATCTACAAAATGGGTTGAAATTAGCCCCTGTGGTCTGCCCAAGCACATTCGCTGTGAATAAATTAAACATTAAGGACATAGAAGACTGACCAAGTGTTTTGATCTTTTTTTTTGGGTGGTGTGGGGGACAGGATAATTACTTTTATTTTATTTTTCTGCATTGGAACATACGGTTAGAGCTTTTGAATCATAATTTGATTTTCGTCGCTGATAAAACACCAACAGCAGCTGTGAGCAAGCTGCTCCTTTCTGAGAAACTCCAAGACGGAGAAGGCGTTTACAACTTCTTCTATTACTTTTTAGCTGGAATACGGCATGAGATGCCATCTGTGGTGCATAAATGTCTTTTTATAAAGCACGTTCCTTTACTTTGGCTGCTTAAAAGCAGCATCCACATGAAAGTGCAGAGAAGATGAAACTCTGTAAAACCAAAGTAGACAAACTAATTAGATACATTTAACTACGTTATAAGTCCACAGTGTATATATTTTCAATCAGTAAAGGTTTTTGGAGATACTTGGATGCAAATATGTAAAAAAAAAAACAACAACAAAAAAACTGCCTTAAATGTGAATAGATTGAATTCAAATTAATTTCACACCACTGGCATGACTGACTTTTAGTATCAGTGGATCAAAGCAACTGTGGCAAGTTTGACTTTTCATGCTTAAGCTATTTTTCCATAAGAGCATTAATGCCTTATCAGGCTGCTTATCATCCGCTGTCGGTATGCGCAGCTGGAACATTATAGTCACACTTAAATTAACCTCTTGACAAGCACGGACGCATTTGCACTTCAAACTCTGTGTTTTCCAATGGAAAAACTGAGGTGGAATAAAAAACACACCAGCTCCAATGTACAATATTTTTTCAATAGTAAATATGATGTCTTGCCCAGGGCTCGGTCTCTTTCATTTCAGCCCGCTGCCAAACGACAAAAGCCAGGGTAAATTAATACAAACCATAAAACCATGTGCCATTTAACTGGACTCAACATCCTGGCCGAGCACCAGGCGTCCATTATTATTTATTAATTTAGTTTTAATTCGACAAATGCCTTGCAGATGTTTCGCATGCCTCATGCGTCGGTGGTGATGCCTAACGCGCTGAACTCCTCCACCCCGCTCTCTTCCACTTAGCAGCGGTGGGGAAGAATGCTGCCACGGCGTTGCCTGGTTCAGTTTATTTTCAGGTGCATGTCCGTCTGACATTCCTTCGACATCTGCAGTTGTGTGACTCAGAATTTGTAACAACTGTGATTAATTCTGTGGAGTTTTTTTTTTTTTTTAATTCCTGTGTTTATTTCACTTTTATTTCAGACTAGGAAGAAAAGGTTAAATGGATAAACGAATAAGCCACAGTGCTCTGCAAAGCGTAACGATAGATTTTCAATGTTTTCACATTTTGTTCTGGTACACGCTAATGATGAGATATAAAGTTATCGCAGCTATTTGGAAATGGAACTAGGAAAAGTGTTGTATGGTCCCGTAGTGTTTCGTATATTTGTATTCTTCCCCTTCTGCCTGATGCCCCTTAAGAAAATCCAGTTCAACACATTTCCTTCTTGGGTGAACTAATAAGTATGCAGAGTCCACATGGGCGTAATTCTGTCTCCGTACTTAACTCAGTGGTTTGTTAGGGAACATGGTGTTAGGGAACATTACATCATAACAAAGAGCAAGAAACAGAAAGCTGAAAGGAAGATGAGAAAAAAAATGCAAAAAAAAAAAAAAATGACTAAGTAAATTTTTAATTATATATTCTTTTAATCATTTGTTATGATAAAACGTAATCTGTTTTTTTAAATTATTACAAAATATAAGATAGAATATTTAGACATATGTACACTCAGGTTAAATGGAAAATTTATTAACCTATGTTTCTATGTTTATTTTTTTACTTTTTTAATTCGATTTAATAATGAGAGTCCATTATTAAATCAAATAAAAAAAGTATTGTATGAGTTTATGGGTAGTTCATAAGTTTCTTACTTCTTCCTACTCATTTTCGAGCATATTAAGATTATCGCGGTACAACAATATGTGTCTTTTGGACCCTTTGTTTGTGTGCAATTTTATACTTCTATCATGTTTGGAATAAAATATAACTTAAATGTTATTTGCTTTGCTCATTTGTCTGAATGGCTGCCATTTATCTGCATAACACGCACAAAATGGTCAAGTTTCTGACAAAACAAAGACTGAAGAAACCGTCCAGCAGCTCTGTTGTAAATAACACTGCTGCAAAAACAAACAACCCTAAGAAGTCATGGCCAAATAAATTCAGAAGATATGAAGCAGCATTTATGTTAAACAAATACAATAATTATTGAATAGTAAAAAAAAAAAAGCATTCTAAAAGTTTCTTTACATATTTATTTTGTGATATTGTCTGTTGGTTTGTTAAGGGGATCGGTCCCCTGCTTACAAGCTAATGTTGTATGGGAATAGTTTGGGAACTCCTGCTTTAGACCAAATTATATACAAATTATTATGACCTTGGTCAAATTTAAAACTTTAAAAAACTTTTATCAGCAAAAGAATTCGAAAACACGTTTTTCCAGTCCCAATTAATAGTTACAAACTCGGTTATGTTGGCTTCAGAAAAAAACAACAACAAAAATCTCACTGTGACGTCACACTGTCAGATCTCTGAACAGCTTGGATTGAGTTGTAAAGCGTTTCTAGAAGAGCATCTCTGTCATAACGTTTCTTCAAAAAACTACTTTAAAGTCACATACAGCTGTGTCGGCATATGCAGCAGATTATGATCATAACAAGTCACCCAGACCACATTAATACCCTCCGGCAGAACTGACACCGCAACACTGCACACCACTAGTGTTCATAGAGACCTTTCTATTTTCTCCAAAAGCAGAAGACCACTTCTGTAATGGAGGCTCTTTGAAGTCTTTAATTAGTTTTTAATGGTACAAAGAGAGGTAGACTTTAAGCCCGTACATGTGTGGTTTTATGGTAATTTGCCTTTCAGTAGCTTCTTGCTATATTAAGCCACACCAGATGCATGCAAACCACAGTCTCTCTCTTTTTTTTTTTCTTTTTTTTGTGGCGCTTGCTAATAATAGCAATAAACAGGTGCTTTGAAATATTTTCTCTTTGTGAGGCAGACTCTGACATCTACCTTCCTCACGCCACTGGAGTTACTGGCTCATTATGGTGCATGACAAATAAAGGTTTGGTACGACCAGAGGCCTTTAGTGAGGTGACTGATGGTGAATGTGTTGTCATGCTTTGTATACCCAGTTTGTATGATGGGAGCGCCCACTGTGACTCAAGTCATGACATACATTATGTTTATGTTTAATGTGGTGGATGTGGTGGGTTTTGTTCTCCTTGTACCCAGATGAATGGTCTGCCAGTAGACCCTTCGATCTTACCGGAAATTGTTGGCTCTGGTGGTTAGTGGTCATTCTGCCATGGCACCGAAAAATGTGAGTTGAAAGACTTGTTAGAACTGCGGGCCGCGGCACACCTAAACTATATGTCTTCGGATATGTCCCGACCTTTGTGAGGTTGTGTTTACTTTGGGTATAATGGAGCTGTAAATTCAGGAACAACATTTATGTCTTACAACTTATGCTAAAGATTGAGTTAAAAAGAATGCATCCAAAATATTCTTTGGTTCTTGTGTAGTCTGCAGCTCATCCTCCGTTAATTCAAACCAAGCAGCTTCAGTCTACATTGGTGTGTTGGTGGACTGACATTATGCAAGGCTAAAACAGAGCCTTATGGGTAAAATTTGTGTTGGACATCTCACATTTAAACACCATCAGTGGCTTTAGATGCCTCATCAGCTCTAGTAAAGATGCTGAAGTTCAGTGATCTCTTCTGCCTCAGGATACTCCGCTTCAACACTTCCAATGTATGCTGATGTATTTTTTGTTTCTAACTCACTAGTTTAATGATGTACCTTTCTTGTTACTCATTGCTTTTATCTTATTTGATTTATCTTGTGTTTTATGATGGTCCTGGTGATAACGATGATCTGCGTTGGTAGGAAGGGTGAATATTAAGAAATGATGTTCCTCAGTAAACTCTGTATGATGTGACTGTGGAATGTTTCCCCTTTGTTTTAAAGAACAAGTAAATATTGCAATATAACAAAAAATACATAAAAATGTCATATTGTGCTTAGCACTGTTGCCTTATGACAAAGGAACACAAGCTAGGCCAACACCTAATGTTTTTTCTCATGCTTAACAATGATGCTAAATGGTTCTGAACCATCAGAGCTTTGTTTCTCCATGATGGACAGGGAATATGTTCAGTTGTACACCACTTCTTGCCTTCTCACAACTGTAGATAAGCACTAGCATTCCTGTGACCTTACACCAGGTTAAGCATTTGGACAGCAAATAATACACATTTATAACTGAATGTCCAGCCCTAATTCTGTCTCCTGCATTGTAAGAAACTGCAGATGGTCCATATTATATCCCATGACTTGCCTGTTGATCACAGGACTCTGCTCCAGAAAACCCTAAACCAGCACAACACAAACAAACAGGAGAAATCCAATTTTAGTTCCCAGAATTCTCAGAGCAGCTGCAGAATCGATGAAATAAAAGCTGTAAAATTAGGATAAACAAAAGCCCGGGCTCATGTGTCCACTGAATGGCTCCAGATAAGCGCAGATGCTGGTGAGGTCTCTTGTCGAGCTTTTTTCTACCACCAAAGCTTGTCCTGTGTTTATACGTGCCAAGCTTTGAGGGTGGTTGCAGCGGCTTTGGGCTCATTCTGTTGTTTTCCCTATGCAGTGGCATGGCCTTAGCCACGTTTGATGGTTGATTGAACATGAAAACACTCGGCCACATTCGGTGAGGAAGCCGTGAAACTGCCTGTCTGCCATCCTCCGTGTACTTGGGTCGAGACTGACACTGGCCTACAGACTGGTAACCTCCTGCATCTCGGCACTCTAAATTAAAGACGTCATGCTGACAGCTCGTAGGGCAAATGGACAATCTTCAGGCGACGTCTTTGGGTTTCTCCTGTTAAGCACATTTTATGATCAGTCAATTCTTCCAGTTTAGAGAAACATATAGAGGGGAATTAGAAGGGGCTAAATGAGAGCTAAGGTCAGTTGTCCTAGCTTGAGTTTGTTTTGCATTGTTTGTATACCACTGAGAGGTTGGTACACCTTGTTTTGAGTAGGAGAATCCTGTGACTCTAATCAGAACCGTCAGTCCTCATCATTTTACTACGATGTACACAAGTACCGAAAGGGCGGGGGGAAAAAAAAATCACCTTTGATTCGACTGTAACTCTAACCAGACCTCCAGCTTTGGCTCTCTATTGCCAGACTAAACTCTGTTTTGCAACCAGCTGTTTTGGAAATATTCTTGCACCCCTGGGATGACCCCCACGATTTATAAAAATGAAGTATTAATAGCTTCAAATTGCACCCAAATGACTGTGATGTAGGCCTGTAAGAGAAACCTGTTTGTTTTCTCTGTTTTCTTTTTCTTTTTCCTTTACATTGAAATCGTTTGCAGAATTTGGAAGAAAAAAAAAATTGGATGAAGTTCAGAGATATACTGTAGTGTGTTGCAGTAAGGAATGCAGTAACTCGAATGTGCATGTGAACCTGTCCAAGCTGTCAGCATTTGAAATCTCAGGGATTTTTTTACACTCAAGTCCTACAAATGCAGAATCTGGCAAAAAGAAACGCTGGGAAATTAAAGAAAAGCTATCATCATGTATGTAACTCATGCACATATTTTAATCTGAACATTTTGTTCTTTCATTTCATTTAGTTTGAATAAAAATTTTAAGTGTTAACATGTCAGAATATGCCGGGTTTCCTCCTAACATTCAGAGTTATTTTATTTCAGCAGCAGTTCCCATCAGTTACTGAGGGCTCTGCAAAGCCTCAGTCTGAATAGTGTGAAGAGTTGAACCATTAAAATCCCTCAAATAAGCGGAGAAGCTGGCTCCAGTAATGCATTACACGCTAGATCAGCTGAGAAAAACTGTAAATATTTCCTCTAATATTTCTCTGGCTAGCAGGCGTTCTCTTTTTGGCCAAAGGTTCGTGTTCTGTTGTAAACATGTATCTGAGAGCAGCTATATTTTCGTTTGAGGCTTGTGTTGCTCCCGTGTAGACCCCCACTTTGGCCCTCTCGTGATGAGTTGTAGTAAGATGGATGATTCCCTGAAAACGACAATTTCCTGGTCTAATCCCAGCCGGAGGGCAAAAGTGGGGCGATCCAGCGGTGTGCGTGTGTGTGTGTGTGTATATGTTGGGTTCAGTTAGTCACTTCAGGTGTAACATTAAAAATCTATACTTGCAGATTTTAGCAATAAGGTTATGAATGTACCGCAGCCAACAGTACTTGAAATACTGAGGACTGGAAACTCAAACAACATGAAAATGTGAAATCGCTTCTAAAAGTGTACACACCTTCATTAAAAAAGTCATCATGAAAATATGCTGGCATGAATGATTCCAATGATCATTTGAGTTTTTGGACCTAGAAGACATTGCTCTTTTATTAAAAGTATGTGTCCCCCAATTCACTGAGGGACCTAAATAGTCATCATGTATGCGTCATTTGGACATCATTGATAAAGAAGCAAAGAAAACCTTGATGCTTGTGTTTTGTGCACTAAATAGGAAAGGCAGTCTAGTTATAGGATAACCTCATGCAAACACAGAGACACTAAAATCACAACTCTGAACCCAAAAGGCAAAAAAGCATTGTGTTTTACTTAATGTGCATGTAAAGAAAAAAAAAAAATTGTGTAACATTTCTTTCTCATCACTTATATTTTCCTCAGAAAAAATGATTGTCCTACAATCATCTAATATAAAAATCACATGGAGCCTGTCATTCTACCTCACTCGTCGTTTCTGATGTTCCACTAAGTAAAAACAGAATTGATCTTTTTAGTCAGTCAGATTCCAAGTCCCACAACATCATAATGATGCAGCATTGCTAACAGATGTCACTGCCAATTAAACCTTCTTCAGCATGTTATTGCAATCAATACTCTCATTAGTACATTCTTACAGTCTTTTTGGTTGTCTATTAGGCAGCAACTGGAGAGTTGTTGGACAGTTTTGGTGTTTCTGGATTTCAGTAAATGTTTCACTGAGGGTTTTCTGACTAAACAAAAACATAACATGTGTTGTTGTGGCCCCACTCATTCACAACAACAGACTTAAATGGAGTTGGAGCTGTTTCAAAGCTGTACAAACTGGTGCTTACGTATGATAGCACCAGTGTTACCCTTAAGCCTGTACACTTGCTCATAACTATCAAAGTTTCCACCCCCAACTTCTTTTATCTGTTGCAAATGTGGCTTGGATGACTTCACCCCACTGTTCAGAGGCTTCTGCTGCATTGACATCAGCCTCTTTAGTTTTGGCTTCTTTTTTTTTTCTGCTGTAGATGTGACTACTGGTTTGGTCCATCATGCTGTAAGTAAAGATTTTTATAAAACATGTAAAAAGGAAGCTAAATCAGATTTCTGTATTTAAATATATGTGCTGCATAAAACTTTAACTTGTGTGTAAACAGAGGTCGCAAAATGCAGCAATGAGGTTTCAAAGAATTACCCACTGACAAGGGATTCCAAGCTATTCCCACCATTCTCGGGACATTAAAAGCATATGCATGCTTGAATATAAATGCATGTACATGGTCTTGTTACTCCTGAGAGACGTTATCTTATTCATGAGTCTCCAGGAAACCCCATCTTCCGTTTTGTGGCTTTTACTATTACTTAATACCTGCTAATAAACAATTTATGCCACTTAACTGAGGGTAATGCATTATATCCTGACACACGGTTGAGTAACTACCTTGACTTTTCTCCCTCTGCTCCTCCAGTTGTGGAAAACAAAGTATTTGGCATTCAGCCATACAGAATACTGAGGCCCATTATCTTTTGCATGCTCTCTAAAGAAGCTTTCAAACAGAGGAAGTTCACCTCTCTCTTGTTGACCAGGTATTGTGTATTGAATAACTGACCAGTATGATAATGAAATATGTATAGCATGTTACTAATGCAACTTGGACACAGTTGTGGTTCAGGGAAGCTGGAGGCATAATCATCTCCACATTTTGTGCAAACCATTGCAGTTTTTAAAAAACTAAAATAAAAAAGCACACACAAAACCTCAGATGTGTCATTTATTGCACATTTTGAAATAGACTCAGTAAACACACTTTAGATATAGATGTACTAAAGAGATAGTTGCAAAAAAAAACCTTAAATGAAATGAAGAAGTACTAAGACAAATAGTTTCCTCAACTGAGACAGAAGGATGTTAAATCAGAAAGTAAAAACACCCTCTGAATGCTTGAATACTAACCGCTAGAAAGATATTTGTTTTCGTTCTCACAACTTGTCAGTCCACTTCAAGTCTGTAAAAAGTGACGTAAACTTTGGGGTTTTGTGTCGTGCTGTTTGTTGTGCTAGTGCGTTCCTGTGCTTTTACAGGCCTTGTTGTCCAGGTTGACGATCAGCTGGGCATCAAAATGCATCCGCTTATAAAAGTGTGTACTTATAAAATTCACTTAAATAGCCTTGCATCAACACATATAAATACTTTCAGTTAAAGTGGTTATAAATCAGCTAATATCTCGGGTTCATCTCACTTCATCCGCTGTGAAGATGTATTTGCTCTTTAATTTGAACTTGTGTGTCATTATTGTTCTGAAAAGAATGCCATGCAGAGATTGATTGTGTAGATTTTTCGCATAGTGCTGATGTTGATGCTGTTCAATTTATGTACAGTGTTGCTGTCATTTTCTTTAAAGGAGAAAGTGGCATATAACCACTTGTGACAAAAAACCCCTGCAGTTTAATAAACTTAAATTCAGCATTGAGGTGACTGCTGTTGTTTCTGCTCCATTTCTGTGTGCCTCTGTTCTGGCTATGTTGATTCAAATGATTGCGTGTTTTGAGGACCAGGATTGGGAATCACTGCTGTAATAAGGCTGCGTCCGCTGAATAATTTTAATAAGTGAACACGGTGGTGTAAAACTTTGCAATGAATGGAAGCAGCAAAAAGTCTAACTTTTCAATGCATAGCCTGTGTTTACTCATGAGGGTTCAACTGCAGTGCAGTAATGCAGCTTCTAAAGACGTTGTTGGGAAACAGAAATTGGATTAATGTTTGGCTTCTGAAATTATTAATGATTATGAATGATAATTCATTATTGATTAAATTATTAATAGAGTTAGAGATTCTTTACCTGGAATCATTAACTAAACGTGCCAGTCTCTAATGAAGCAATTAATTCAACTCTACTGGACACCTGACACGCCTCACAGAGACACACTTCTCTCTAATAAAGTCTAAGAATGAACAAAACACTTCAACTTGACAATCAGAATATTCTGTCACTTACTCCACGTTAAACTACCGACATCCCACCAGCTACTAAGTAAAAAAAAAAATCAATAGTGAGTAAAAAATCAAATCAGCTAATTAAGGAAGTGTGATGAAATAAAAAAAATAGTTTCAAGACTGATTAATTAATAGTAGAATGCTGGAAAACAGCAATGCAGTAAATGATCAATTCATCAGCTTGACTCCAGCAGCAACAAGGGGGTCGCTTATGTGTGGAGTGAAGGGGGATGAGGTGGAGGGGCTGGGGGCTGTTGGGTATGCGTCTGTGGAAAAATCTGGGCTTAGAAGGACAATGAACCATATAACACTTGTTTCAACCAAGCTTTAGGAATCAAGAGAAATTAAAATGTGACCCTGGGTTCTCCACTGTACAGAATGGAGTGAGTGTGTAAGGAAAAGAGAGAGAGAGAAATAAAAGGACATGAACGCACAGCTTGGTCTTGGCACATTATTCAAACTCTGCTTTGGATGCAATCATTTCAAACATGTGGCAACGTAATGTTTGAAAAGACACATAATGACAAAGAACATTCAGGGAAAATAGCTTCCAGATTAAATGATTAATTAATAATAACTGAGTGTTAGAAAACAAAAATGCAGCGAATCAACAATTCAGCAATCATCAACAAATGACAACGAGCAATAACAATCATACAGCATGCAATCTTGAGCGAGTCGCATTAATCCAGCAAATAAAAATATGAGTAACAGTCTCAAATCTAAAGTAATTAGTTTTTTTTTTTTTATGTTGAATTCAATACTTGTCTAACATAACTCTAGGGATCTGGAGTTATATCAAGTGGCAAAAAAATACAGTCTCACGTCATGAAGAAAACAAATGATTCTCCCTGGTGCACTCCTTTCATGTGCAAACACACACATGCACCCCTCTAAGTGCTGTCAGGTTCACGTTACCCTCCAGAAGAAACTGTATCTGACAACAGAGGTCATGTGACCTGGGGAGTCAGCCTTTGATAGCGGTACTGTCAGCTCTAATTGGGCAGTGGGGAATTGATGCAGAAATTTCCCCCTTTCTCTTTAAATGTGTTTGTGTGTGCTTAGATTGATTGCTTTGCGTTTCCTAAAAAAGGTTCATGTGGGATTTGGCAGTGGAATAAGATAAGTCAGTTACTGGTAAGCCAGCTGTTTTTATCAGTGACTGAGATAAAGTCTTCAATCCGACTCAAGTTCATTGAAGGCTAAATATTCTATGCTTCACCAGTAGAGGGCAGTAATTGTAAAACAACCCAAACCAATGCTGAGGCCTTTTTAAACTAAATCAGGGATTTCGTTTGCTGTTTGAGGGAACTTGGAAAGGTTGATTTCAGAGGAATTCATGTTTGTTTTCTTTAGCTGTGAGCTTTCATTTATTATCTGTGTTTTTTTTTTATTTGGAAAAAGAACGGACTGCGACAAAGACTAAACAGAGTGAGACTTGAGCACCTTAAGGGATGAAATAAAACAGGTGGACTAAGGAGGTATCAGCTGCGACAAGGCTGAGAACTGGCTGTGCAAGACACTAAAGGAATCTGACTAAAATTCAACATCCGTTTTCACTTCATATAATTTAATTATTATTCCTGTTCATATTCATTTTATTCCTCCTCTTCAGATAAGTATTTGCAGTTTCTCTCCTAATGACATTATTTCTTTAGCTATGCTGCAGCAAACAAACTGAACACTGAATATTTTGATGGACTGATTGATGTATGGAAATTAATGGTGATCAGGAATAACTGTAAAACATCAAAACCATCCTGTGTCATAACATAAAGATCAATTAAAGGTGCAAAAATGTAAAATTTAATGTGACGATATTGTGTTCATTCACACCCAATGTTTATTTAAGAATATTTAAGCTATTTAAAATTTTCCTATTTAAATTAAACTGATATCAGCGACTAAAAATAAATCTTAAAGGGTATATATCATTACTTTTTGCAACTCTTCCCCTTTTTCCTCTGAAAATATTTCCCTCATGTCTTGCTTTTTGTCACACCTCAGTCTTTGAAATCGTCTAACAAATGTTACTGTCAATGTAAAGATAACCTGGGAAACACAAACAGTGGTTTGGAAATAATGACTTTATGTACTTGGAGAAAAAACCCCCAATCAAAACAAATATGGCATGACGAAGAAAAATATAACTCCACTTCAACTTAAGAACTGGTTGTGCTACTTTTGGTGGCAACATTGACAACAATGGATTTTGATAAATGGCAGTGAGTTTTTTTTGTTGTTTTTTTTTGAGTCGCTATGAGGGAATTGTGGTCTGCTGTTCTGCAAAGAACAGCAGATTCTCGCTGATGGTTTTGTGCTAAAGAACAGAATCTGTTCTGTCAATTTTGACAAGTTGTGCAGATCCTGCAAAAAAATAAAGCCTAAATCATCACACCTGTTGGTATACCATTCTTTTTTATTAAATGCTGTTAGTTTGACAGCAGATGTAACAGGACAGACTTAAGACTCACTTTTGTCACTCTTGTCTTCGTCTTTGCCTGTGATGACTCCTGTCTTTGCGGTGGGTGTGGGCTGGAGTTAGCTGCTGACTCCGAGCACCTGGGTCAATGTTCCCAGTTGGCTGATCCTCAGTTTGGTAATGCCTTCGTTATGTTTCGGCTTGTTTTGGGTTTGAACACACTTGCCATAGTTATAGTTCTCTTTCTAGTGAAACCTAAAGACAATCTAATAAAAACATATAAAGCAGCTTAAAAATCTCTCCTTTGTTTATTATAACTTGAAGAGCTGAGTTGTGACAATATTGAAAAGAATGTAACCAACCATTTTTGCCAAGAGGGGAAAATAAAGGACTAAGTTCTTCCTTTCTTATAAAAAAAGACATCAAAGAAAGATACAGCAGGGTGTCATGCTTATGGCACTTTAATATCTGAGCTCAACATAAGAGCTTCCACTGATTTGTGGACTTTGTGAGACAAAGGTACTGTTGTTGTAAAGGCATTTTGTGGCATTTTAATAGAGCAGGACTGTGTAGACTCCTGATAAAGTTACAAACAAAAATGTACTCGGATATTTAAAGCTTCCCAAGTCTTTCATCGTCTCTTTGATGTATTTAGTATGCATGTTAAATATTGCATATTTACCATACACTTGTCACAAATGAGTCGTTGAAGAACACATAACGCCAGAGACAGGAGGACAATGCTAAGCTAGGAGTAGTACAAAAGATTCAACAGAACCACAACGGAAATTCAGAAGTATGATTCAGAAGCATATGTTACCCAGGGCAGGACACAGCAGGAAGGATGAGCGGATGGACAAACACGAAGGGTGGAAGTAGGAACATATCTACACGCTAACTGTCTAATGAGACACAGCAGGAAACAGTAAAGACAGTCATGGGATCAGAGCAGCAGGGACAAAACTCCAGATGTATAACGACAACTACAACTGAAGAAAATAAGGAACGTTGGCAGGACCTTTACGAACGCAACAAGTAACACAACCAAACGTCCAGAATCTGTAGATTGGACTTTTGGTACAAAAGTAACAACCAAGCGGTCGGTGAGAGGTGGGGTACGTCCCGAAGATGAAGCCAGTCCACAAGACATCATTAACTTTTGATAAAACCTACAAAGGTACATCACTCATCATCTCCTCCCAATTATTGCTCCAAACCTGTATTTCATTTTTAAAGTCAATCTACATCCATCCCACATCCACATTTCTGAACTTTACAGCTCTTACCAAACCCCTGCTCTACGGTCTCTCTATACATCTAAGAGCCACATGGAGGGCCTGTTTCAGATCTCCACATGCTCGGTCCTCTGTTTGTTTTGCTTGTTTAAGGACCCCACAATGCAGTTTGTAGTGCCTAGGACCCACAGAGTGCAGATTTAATTAGATAAGGGGAATGGTGGTAGGAGCTGGATAATTGAAATTGGACATGGGGGTTTTACAGGGGAGGTGGCAGGTTCCTGGCACTGCGTGTGCTCGGCGCAAACAATGCACTTCACACTGTGAGGAGCAATGAGAACGTTAAGGGGAAAAGGGGGTTGAGAAGGAAGAATGGAGATAACATACTTAACTCTGGCCTGGTGTGACTATTATCCTTTTAGTGCCACGCCTATGAATACCAAGCCTTAGTTCCTAATGTTAATCTTAGAGCAGACAATGAACATCTGAACAATGAGAGCAACTTCCTGTTAACAAAACATTAACTCAAACGTTAGCAAACATTTAATTTCGAATTCTGCTTGCTATTTTACTTATTCAACGGCTTTTAAAGTTTATATAGAAACACATCACCTGGGGAATTATATTTGGGAAATTTTCTGTAAATTTGCTACATATATTAAACTGATTATAGGTACATCTTCTGCCTCTTAAGCGCAGAAAGTCTTTTATTTAACATATTTACATCCACACAACAAAGTGAGGAGTGCGATAAATTCACCAGCTGCTTTATCAGAATGCTACTTAAGTTTAAACAAAGCATCAGATTGATTGGAGACTGACGGTGGTGAAGAAATGTGGTATCAGGTGCTGTTATATCTATTACTCCTTTGAGCAAACAGATTTATCAATATATTCTGCATCATACACATCTTTTTCATTGATGTAAAAAAACAATACTTATTTTTGTTCCATATAATTATGTTTCCTTGCTGCTTGGTGCTATGAAACAATCTTCTATTGTAGTAAAAAGTTGTGTTTCTGCTGCTCGGCTACACAAAATGTATCTGAAGAAAGACTGTTTTCAATTGCCTGAAGACTTCTTTCACTTAGATAAAGAGGGAAAGTGTGTACCTTATACTGAAATACTAGATTTCATTCCTGTATATCTAATGAATAGAATGTAGTTGTCCTTGGAGAGTCTGTTCTTTTTCATTTAACTCCCCCCCCTCCTCCCATGTCGTATACTTGACATGCTTATTGTATGCATATTTCCAGCTTACTGATGATTTAAATGGTTACATACTTCCCATAGCAGTTCTTGCTCTTTTTGTGGCATCTGGTCAGATTTTCAGTTTATATTTCGTTTTCCTGATGTGTGTATGTTGGCAAACGGAAGCATTTTGCATTCCTTTTCTCAGTCCCAATCAAGTGGAAAGTACAGATAAAAGAGCCAGGGCATGGGCTGAATCAAAGTGGAAGGGCTGCTCTATTCCAAATTCAAAATTTAGCTCAAGCCTTTCAATTAACTTTGCTTCAAAACAGCTTGGCTCTTTTGAAATCCTATATGAATACCAGGCCAGGATATGCCAAATCATATTGTGATGCGACAATCTTTGTTTTTTCCTCCAACTATCAAATTTGTCTCTCTTTCAATCATTCTCTTTTCATTTTAGTCTTTGCAGAAATGTATTCTTTTGCAATGCACTATGTGGCATGTCATCAAAAACATTACTGTTGACATCTGCAGTGGGACATTTGTTTGCTTTAACCAAATCCACGGTTAGATGATTCTTTGGGCTAACACCTGGTTTTTACCTGACGCATAAATGTTGTAAAAATCATTGTAAAATTAAGTTTCATATGCACTGCAATGCTGTCCCAGTTTCAACCCTCTATCTATTCTATTTTTGTACATTATTGAACACCCAAGCCCTTTTCATTGCACATTAAATATACTTTTTGCAACTGATTAATCAGTCAAACCTATAAACCCAACAGTTGTTGCTTGAAACTAACAAGTATAAATAGCTCCATGAATTCTGCCAAGAGGAACAGCCAGGCAGAATCAGAAGCTTACTGATGGTTACAAAAAGAATGTTTTTGAGCAACATGCTACAGAACATTCAGCTAAATATAAGTGGGGTAATACCTATTTTCCTGAGCCTGTAGGTATCATTTTGACACATTGAGGCTCACAGAAAATCCAAAATAAACAAAAGTTTGCTTTATGTCCAAGTTGAGAGCATGGGGTTACATTTTACCAGTTCAGTTTCTTCCACATTCCTGGTCTTGAGCATCTTCAGAAAAGGTTTTACAGTAATATCAATTCCAATGCCGGCACATAAAAAAGCTCGTTGTACACGAACCTTTAAATTTAGTGTGGGAACTGAACCTTTTGGCATGTCGAATGCCAAAAGGTTGTTTTCATTTTGTGGCAGATGTGACTTTTAGAAAGGAATCTGCCATCATGCTGCCGTGCATGACCGTCAGCCGAGTGATTCAGCCGGGTTTCATTAGGAAACACAAGCTGTCCCTGAGACTCATTAGGACCATCAGCGATTCCAACTGCCAGGTGGAGGAAGTTTTGATCTTTTTGTTTGGGATTCCTGAAGGATGTAATAGTTTTTCCTTTTCTTTCTTTTTAATAATGAGGACTTTCCTGTGACAATGTGTGCAGCAAAGATTAAGCGGTACTGATAGACTGCAGATCAAATGGCAAGAGTGATTGTTCCAAAAAGACCAAGGCCATCCTTAAAGTATTACTGACAGCCCATGTGGTTTGTATGTCAGTCTACAGAACGATTCACCTCACTGAACCACCACTGTTGGGATCTGCTGCTTCTTGTTAATCATTCTCAGCCAAGCTCACAGGTAAGAGAAAGCAGAAATTGTCAAACGACATAATCCTTCATTCACACTTAAATGTTCTTGCTTTATTTTTGATTTGATCAAAGAGGCAGTATAGTAGGCTGCTGTGGTTGTGACTCGTCAGCTTCAGATTGGGTTTGCGATGCAAACAAACTTTTAGTCAACTTTTAAATCTTTTAGCTTTTCCTCCCCGTGTTTGCCCATGGATAAGAGGTATCCAAACAAGTATTTTGCCTTTTTAGCCAAAAATGTTTGTGAAGAGTCTTGATCAGCACATCCTTCATCTTTCATCCACTTCAATTCAGTCTATTTTGACTGCGTCAATTCACAACATGTCACCTAAA
Source organism: Brachyrhaphis roseni (assembly GCA_903066815.1). NCBI lineage: Eukaryota > Metazoa > Chordata > Actinopteri > Cyprinodontiformes > Poeciliidae > Brachyrhaphis > Brachyrhaphis roseni. The sequence continues at coordinate 129,873 of CAEFZY010024697.1, read as the reverse complement.
GCCACTTCACAAAAACAGTCAGTCGTACGTTCCAAAGGATCTGAGAAAGAGCGAGATGAAAAGCTCCTTTTGACAGGAAGAAACCCTCGGCAGAACTAGGTTTTGCACCAGCAGCCATCTGCTATGCCATTTCTCTCTCTAGCACCACACTTGTGGATTTATTTTGGTTAAATTTACCCAGAATGCCCTGCTCTATCGTCCACTTCCTGCTTGCTTTTGGAGCGGTCTCTGGCTTGTGTCCACATATGCATTCGAACCGCGCCAGAGTTCATTTCAACTGAACCAAAATCTAGATCTTTAGCCTGACCAGAGTCCAATTTTTTGGTCCGCATTAGAGTTTGATTGTACGTTCACACCTCCCCCAAAAAACGGACTTCTAGGCAAACGAAGAAAGAGTTTGATTAAAGTAACCTATCCAAAGGTAATTATTTCTGGCTCTAAACTGTTTTCTCAGATAATTCCACTTTTCTTGTTTGCTCTTTTAGAGATTAAACGTGTATCCAGCACTAATACCTCAGGTTCCTGGAATAGGACAGAAAAATGTCATTTGATCGTAAGAACTCTGAAAAACTCAGCACAGACGTATCATTTTTCTACTGTCCGACATCACAGACTAGTTGTTCTCTATGAGCTGTCCTCTCTGTTTATCTTTACAGATTCCAGATGAATTCTTGCTGAAAAGACAGTGGCCAAACATCTGCGCACTGGCACTGAGCAGTGACAAGTCTGCTGCAGACCGATAAAGTGTATGGAAAACACAGAGGCACCTTGACACAAACACAGGGTGAAGAAAATGCTTAGATAAACCTTTCTGAGACGCACAGTCGTACATAGTCAAACGCACAATGTTCCCTGAAACAAGCACCGGTGTCTGCTTAGTAGGTGTTAAATCAATCGGCTTTTAAAAGGTTTAATGGTTCGGTAAGCCTGCACGTCCAGATTCTTGTATGAAATATTCTTGAAACATGGGCTTGGAAAAACTTAATGAGGTCAGAAAGCCCGCAGAAAGCAGGAAGGTTATCACTTAATTTCCAGGACACAGATGGGATTGTTCTAGCTGTGATGCTGTTCCAGTTGGCAAGTCTTCCCCTGGACATTATATCACATTAAGGCTCTGCCCCCCCCCCAACATTTTTCTTTTCAAACCATGCTTTTCTTTTATGATCCATATATCTCTATGACTGTAGCTGTTTTCCGTGCTGAGGATGACACGGAACACCTGCTTTGCGTGTGCTTTGTTACGCTCCTTTCCAACATAAAGATTTTCTCCACTTTGAAAAAGTCAAGGCCGCTGAAGGACACTCTGTGATAGCGGTGATGTTTACCAAACTCAAATCCTTTTCTTTTCATGATAGCACCGTCTTTTTCCAGGAAACACTTCCTTTCTTTATACCTATTGGCTGCAGAAAAACACATCATGCCAAGAAACCAGACTTGAAGATTACTCCGATTATAGACTGCTTGAGGCAAAACATTGGAGGCGATATTTAAAGTCTGCTGCCCAGTCGTATCGCTAACAGGAAATAGAAACATTGATCTGACGGCAGTGCTTTGGTTTTCTCAAACACAAACAGCAGGTCTGTGTTTGAGTGGAGCAACGGGAATTGGCTGATGCTCTCTGGGGATAAAATCAGCTCTGTCATAGACCAAGGTCCATGTTTATCTTTGGGCTTTGGAAGATGTTGATGTTGGCTGTGCAAGAGAACCACTTGTTTAAAAAATTATTTTTGAGGGACACTGAAAAAGGAGAAAGCGAAAGCGAGAGGCTAAGCAGACGGGAGAGAGGGAAAACAGTGTAATTAGTGTGTATGGAAGTGGGAAAAAAATGTGTGTGTATGTGTGTGGGGGTGGGGGGTTGCTGGTTTTATTCCTCAATAGAAATAGCATTTATATTGGATTTTAAAGAGTAAAAAATGCTTTCCATTATCCACCTCCAACTATTGTCAGTACCTGCTTGGCCTTGCAGGCTCCGGAGGTCATTGGGCGAGAGGCGGGGTAAACCCTGGACAGTCCATCACGGGGCAACACCGAGACAAAGAACAAACAATCACGATTGCTCACAGTCACACCTAAGGTCAATTTCAAAGTAACCATTTAACCTAACAGCTATGTCTTTTAGCTTTGGGAGGAAGTCAGAGTACCTGGAGAGACCCACAGATACACTGGGAGAACATGCAAACTCCATGTAGAAAGACCACACACTGTGATTTGGATGTGATGTCTGGGTTTCCCTGCTGGACCTTTTGTATCTGTGAACCAAATCTGCTCAAGTGGAAGATTGTGTAAATATGGATTTGAGATTATCTGATGACTGGAATATCGCTGGGTGCTAAACAATTAACACAATCTGACTTACTTTTCTGCTTCAAACCGTAGTAATTGTTACACAACTTCTGGGTTTAGGCCCTGAAATAGCAGTCACTACTGTGACCCAGCTCTGGCCCGGTTGTTACCTGCACTTGGAAAAACACACTGGCAATAATTACACTTGCAGTAGGACTGTGAGAGATGTGTTTGGGTCAGAAAGACAAACAGAACTAATGTTTGTCTTTTTAAGAAGCATTAGTCATGTTTGGTCAACCACGTGTTGACAGCAGCCTCGGTGCAGCACGGCATGACAACTAGGACCTTGCAGAATGTGTTGGCAAAATATGAATTGAAAAAATATGAGAACGTTTCAGTAAAACAGAACACGGAGGGTTGGGTTTTTTTGTTTGTTCTTTTTTGACCGCAGTGACACTGTTTATGGTGGAAAACTTGTATTTACAGAGAAAAAGAGCTGTTCACATCCCTTGTTTCCAAGGGAGTGCTTTTGCCATTACACGCTCAAGAAAAGATGACTGTTTGCAGCGATATGAGGAGGCATTAACGGGGCTGTGTTCTGAATTAATTTAGCAAGCTTTCCTGGTAACACACATCGTACAGGAACTCAACTTCTTTCCTGACCATTGAAGACATGAGGTGTGAGGTGTAAAGATACAGTCGGATCACAAGATGGGATGAAACCAGTTGCTGGTTTCACCAGACGACTAGACATTTTGGCATTGGTTTTAGAAAAGTATGTTCCCACATTTCAAAAATCATGAACAGCATGCTAAAGCATATACCATCCATGAACAATAATTTAGTTTAATTTGTTTTAAAGAATAAATTGAGTGTGAAATCATCCAGTTCAGGTTTGATCAGTCCAAGTGTTTGAGTTCTTGAACTGGATGAGATCAAATTCAGTCCAGACTCATTAAAATTGTGAAATACCCGTTTAGCTTAGCAAAACGAGACGTTATCAAGTGGTAGTGTTTTCACTGAGAACAATTAATTATTTACTGTTCATTCTTTGTGTTCAGTCTGATGCAACAGTTTAACTTTTTATTATGTCAACGAAAAAGACAAACTGTGGAAGTTGGAGTCGATCCAGTTAAAGTGATTGGCTTTGTCACTTTTCTTAAAAAAAAAAAAAAAAATCTTATGAACTGATCAGCCATTAGCGTCCGACTAATATTAAGTGCCCATAAAATAAAATAAACATATATAAAATAGCAGCTTTGAGCCACTGATGGCCATTTGATCTAAAATTACTTAATATGCTCAAATTGATGAGTTTTTTTTGGAAAACTGAGGCAGGCTGTGTAAAATGCGTCTGGTCAGGAGGTGACTAGTTGAAGTTTGTTGGCAGATTGATGGAAACTGTGCGAGCACGCAGGCTTTTAGACGACACAAGTCCATTAAAGCACAGCGAGTGATAAGATCAGTTCAAGGAAAGATCACAATGAGCCAGATTGTTAAATTCAGGAAAGATGAGGCAATCGGGTAAAATAAAGCTTCACACAATTAGATACGGAAATGTCTGCCAGCCGAATTAACTCAAGTGCAAGAAAGGCATTATGTAAGTCTAAAAAGAGTGTACAAATATTGCAAAATTAAAAATGATTAACTGAAGACTAACAAAAACAGGGACTATAAGAAATTATGTTGGAAAACAAAATATTGCTATTAACCTATTTCTCTGGAACCAAACCTGGAAAGACAGTATTGAAGAGATGTGCATTGGGATTAGGTCGGATTACTTAAAGGCTGATTATCTATGTCTGGTTACTGGCTGGGGGAAAACTTAAAAATCCAATATTTTTCCGATCAGAAAACATTGACAGCACTTTTTAAAAGTAGAAGCTGTTACTGAAGAAGTTAAACTTAATGTCAAAGAGACTATTTTCAGTATCGGTGAAATGTTTAACTGAAGTCGGCAGGAGGGGAGACTTAGAGGCCGTACTTCACAAGATATTTTGAAACATGGCTCACGATCCCAAGCTGCGAGAGAGTGAGGCTTTCTGCAGATAACAGGAAGGCTGAAGAGAGACTTTTCACCTCTTTATGTCATGTAATGTGCTAGATTTGGAAATGTTGGTATTGTTTTCTGAAATTTTCAAGGAACTACAGAAGAAGGAAGAAAATGCAGCATTATTGTCTAATATTAGACAATAATGATCATAAGGGCAGTTAAAATTTTTCTATTATTATTTTGCCTTTATTTTAAATTTGGAAGACCTGTTCTACAGTTTCCAGGCTAATTACCTCTGACAGCACTAAACATAAAATTTCAGCTCCTAAAAAGAAACCAGAATCAGACAAAATGACATTGGAAAAGGTCCACATAATTCTGATTACTGCAGCACCACAATTAGTCTTCTAATAATTGCTCATTTTAAAAATGATGACTTTGATCATTTTCCGGACATGTTTGGGGAAAGTGTGCTGTCAAAGAACTAAGAAGTAACCAGACACACTGTCACAGAAAACTACTTGCACACATTCACATAATATGCAACTACCCCAATCACAAAACTCACACACACACACGCGTGCACACCCCCACACACACACACGTGAAGGCCCTCCTTCCCATCTTTGGCCCATGAAATAAAGGTGCTGATGAGCAGCCTCTATCAGCAGATGCCATCTTGGTCTTGTCATCAGTGGCTTGCATGGTCACAGAGAGAGGGGCTTGTGGCTTCACCTTTCAAAGAGTTTCTGCAAGCTGCTGCCTCCCCTTAAAATTCCTTCGCTCTCCGTCTCTTTATGCTACATTTATTACCTGCACTTAGATAATATCCTGTCCGATCGTCCCTCCTCCCCCACCTTTTTTATTTTCTTTCTTTTTTCCTTCTCAGGCCAAATTGCAGAGACTCTGAAACCAGCAGCTTTTGGAATAAGAAGTGTTGAAAAGTTCACCTCAACCTCACGACCACTGCTTTCTCTTGACTTAGCTAATAAAAAAGCAGATTGAACTTATTAATTCAGTAGATCAGATCTTTATGTCTCCTACTCTGGTGGGTGAGAACTTCTGCGTAATCCTTTTTGCCTCTTTGTGGTCAGAAAACGCACATCAGCCAATCGGATTTTCATCTCGTCTTCATCTGCTGCAGAAACGACTCGCACTCTGAGTCTGTTTTGTCTACCCAAACTGTGTGTCTGTGTCTCTGTTTCATCTGGTCCGTGTGACAGAGTCAAATTAAAAAGTGTAAGTTTGTCAGGGCCGAGGGAAGAGGAGCGAACGCCGAGCCATTCCGGTGTACAGACTCCACGGGAAGACGTTCAGATGACACCTGGTACCTGCTTCCCCCGTCAGCATTTGAAGAGAAAACAAACACCTGAGCGGGAAGGCAGGGGAATTCTCCCTCTTGGCCTCCATGACGTCAAACAGGGGCTCTGTTCCTCGTCGCTCTGCAGAACTGACACTTTAAGAGCAAGAAAACAAGAGCGCTGTTTTTCCAGTGGAGAACAAAGTTTTATTGTCGTATTGATTTTGTTTGGGAGAAAAAAAATAGAAGAGATGAAGCAGAGATGCTCGTTTGGATTAATTTTACTCATCAAAGTAAAGAAGCAGGGGGAATATTTGTGATTTTCAGGCACAGACTAGTTTCTGAAAAAAAATACGATAAAAATCAAGTTATCATCTGAACAAACGTTTCAGACTAATAGCCTTAAATAGTCTCATAAATCTAGATTTTGTGCAGTTTTCTGTCAGACATTTATGAAGTCACGATGCCCTGATGGTAATTCAAAAAAGGCTTTCCGTCTTTGAACTTTGCAGGATTCTTTACTATGACTATTACAATGATCCATTGCTGTGAAGGTTGGACACAGTAAAAACCAAATGGCTCAATATTACCTGCAATATTACCAAAGCGTCGAATGGGCCGTCCATGAAAACACAAGCAGATCCTCGACTCAAATCACTTACCTTACTGACACTGACTGAAATCCAATAGCCATAAGACGTCATATGCTAGAGAAGATCTAAAAGAACAATAAACTTCTTCAAAGGCTTCAACAGGACAAACCTGAACATTTGAGCTTTTTCAGGAAGAACCAGACATGGTAAACTGAAAGGAGGAGGAGTTGTACTGAGGCTGATCGTGGCTCGTTACGGTAGACATCCCTTTACTAAAGGGAGGTTCTACTGAATTGATGAAGTTTTTCAACAAGAAAACACAGAAGTTTACAACACTGTTCTGATTTCTTCCAGAAATAACTCTGGTTTCCTCACCACAAGAAACAACTTTCCCTCAAGGTTACTGGAAAACCTTGCATCAAGCATGGCTAAGCTAATTGTTGCTGAAATGGTGGGACTAGTCACGTGAGTCCTGGTTTCTTTTGTTTTTCCTTTGGCTAATTCTCTTGAACTTTGGATCAGCTCATGAAGAGCCTGTTTAAATTTGGTTTCCAATACATTGATCACTGTTTGGTTTGCTGTTGCTGCCTCTTGACTTACAACCTCGTTTTGATCCAGAAGAGTGGAACTTGAATAGCTGTAACTTTTTTTATATTGTTTGATCTATGCATAGATCATCAAGACAAAATACATACTGAAGTGAATTTGAAACGCTACCAAAGACCAGAGAAAAGATTTTATCAATCATTAAATACTAAACATTAAAGAAAACACCTATTCCAGCGTTTTAGTATATAAGAATATTGCATTTGGATATAATGCAATTCTATCCCTTATCTTAAAATGGCATATGTCGCATGTATTTTATAATGTCTAATATAATATTAAACAACAATATAGCATTCACAAATTTCTCCCCTTTTTTGAATGTTGAGATGATCCTGCAGGTCATTTTCATTCAGTCTAGGCAAAGTTTGCTCATGTTCGTAAATAATATGGTGATCTGATTCATAAAAAAACAATCTAGTATTTCCAATAGGTTTTCCATTGAGATACTTCACAAATAACTACTGTAATGGCAAGATATGTTGGCTTTTACCTGGTTGTAAAAGAAAAAAGCCTTCAGGCAGGTGAAAATGCATGAAACAGATCATTTGTGCTGTTTTTGCTGCTGTGTGGTTTTAGCCAGAGGAGTTACTACGACGAGCAAAGCCGTGACTGACACAAGCGTGCATGTTTGATAGGTAAGAATCAATTAGTGTGTGTAATCATGCCTGCTGCATTAGGTTTGTGTTTGCATGTTTGTATGTATGAGTGTCATGAAACGGTTTGAATGGCCAGTAAACAGCTTAGTAGTAATTACCACTATAAAAACTGCAGCTTCTGCTCTGCCACCACTCAGTGAAGAAAAGCCCACCCTTGAGACAAGAGTGTGAGCACAATGCTGGCTGTTAATTTGCTTTTATGGAGTGCATTCAGGCTAGAGTGACTGGTGTTAACATGCTTTCTTTCTAAGATATGTTTTACCCAAAATATTTAAGTAAGTAGAAAAAAAGAGAGAAAAACATGCAAGTGAAATAATGATATTCTTTCGGTTTGACTGATTCTGACAAAGCAAAAATAATTCATCGTAGTGCAACGTTTCATTACACCATACAGGGACGGTTAGTACATTAAAAAGAGACAGTAGGGTAATTTAGTGTTTAGTTCTCTCCGTCTGATAGTTGTTAAGGTATAGTTATTTGAAGCAAAGTCATCCTCAAACTAACCTTTTGATCCCATTTTCACTTCTTAATGGGAAACCAATAAAGCGAAAATAAGACTAAAAGTGGGTGCATGTTTCCGTGTGAATGTGTGTTGATGTAACCTGCTGTGTAATTAGACGTTTGGTCACTAGAGGTGATGAGGAGAACAGGCCCTGGAATGCCCTCTGCCACGTCTGTGAAGAAATCCCCTGAAGACACACACACACACGCTTACACACTCACACACAATTATTGTCTCTCCACCTCAGTGAACCCCTGCTGTCCAGGCTTCATTATCTCCAAACCCCTCCAATGAAGGTTCCAATGAGGAGGGGGCAGACAAAGTTCGGTTCCCCCTTCTTTCCGGAGCCCTGGGGCTTTGCTGGAATTTACACCCCTGAGCCTGAGAACGGGTAGGGTCCACAATCATCCACTTTCCCATTGTTGGGGAGAAAGTGGAACAGTGGGCTTACATCGGAGGAGGAGGAGAATGGGAACACACAGAGAGGTGAAATGAAACTGATTTCCCCTTGTCTTTGGTGGGGGCTTTGGTGCTTCTTTCGCTCAGCGTGGCGCTTTGGATGTCGGAGTTATGGAGAGCAGAAGTGAGGGGCAAGAGTGACATTCCTTACTAAGTAGATTTTTTTTTTTTCTTTTTTTTTTTGTTATCTGCGAACATTCTCTCTCCAAAGGTTTTCTGTTTCTGCTTTCCCTGCTTCCTTTTTCGTGTGCGTGTGTGTAACCCCAACTACTGACAATTCCCTTACACGTTGCCAAATTACACCACTATTAATGTTACTGCTGGAAAAGTGATAATTAGATAAGCTAAGCTGCAGGGGAAGTCTACTGTGAGCTCCCCGGTGAAAAACTTTACATTATTCTAAGTGCAGAGCCAGAAAGGCCAATAAAAAACCACTTCCCCTGTAATTTAGGTCAGCATCTTCCCCCTGAAAACAAACTGAGACAGAGTGAAGGGATGTGGAAGGTGGAGGGGGGGCGATCTCTTACCACCTGAGGTCTGTGTGTACGTGGCGGCCCTGCTAACCATGAGTAAACACAGTAAATGGTTTTTGACTGTAAAAGCTTAAGTTCAGCAGTCCGTTCTCACGCGGAGGGAGCGATGGATCTGTGTGCTTTGCACATGGCAACCTAAACGGACTCCAGCAAGCTGCATGATGTCCAAGTCTGTGCAGGAGGGATCAGCAGTTTTCTACGCGCCAAGTCTGCTGACTGTGTCTCGTCTGAGTGCACGGTTCTAAAACTGTGGTACGAGTGCCAACTGTGTTTTTCCTTACATAGAAACCCAATAAAATTCACAGAGGTTTGTGATTGTCTTTTGAAGTAAGACAAAAGTGACTTTTGTCTTACCCGGACCTTTGTTTTTAGAAGTGAAATAATCTGCCAGCAGAACAAGTACTTTTTATCACTATTCAAGAATTATTTACTAGTCACAGCATTTCAGGCAATGGTTTCCTAATTGCATGATTAACTTTATCAACCTATACTTACATCAAGGCTTTTAGGTAGACATGCTAAATTAACGAAAAATAAATCTAGTTATTTACGTATATGCTGTATGTAAAACTACAGAGCAGTATTTTTTAACTTAATACCAGTTGTGTTTACCTCTATTAATGTGAGCGTTGCCCAATTAAGTCTATTTAGTCCTTTGTGAAGCCCAGCTCACTGCGTCGTAGCTGGTTCTGGCCTCAGAGATTGCGCGCTGGCTAACACCCACCGGCTGGGCCAGAGTGCCCCATTAGCTTAATGGTCGTCTAGGATTTCACAGGGGATGCATTGCTGTTATGGCTGAGAGGTTTGTGTTTCCCTTTTTATGGCTCCTTTGGATTCCCAACACCCAGAAACATGGTCTCAGGAGGAGAAGAAGAAGCGGAGGAAGAGGAGGAGGAGAGACAAAACAAAACAAACAGGGCAGCAACATAACACCGTCTTAAGCTGAAAGCAGACAAGTCAGGTAGGTAGAGATAACAGAAGGGCGACATTTGAAGAAAGAGAGATGGGAATACAAACTAAGGATTACAATTTAAGAGATACAAACATCAAAATATGTCTGATGAAACTCCTGATCTGTAGTTTTTGTGCTGTGGTGACTTTTTTGACTATACCTATGACTTTTGACCCTTAGTGTGTCCCACAGCAAAACAAAAAGAGGTCAAGTTTCACTTTCACCAAAACATATAATTTAACTTGTTCAACAAGGAAGCTAGTTTTCAAAATCTTTTTGCACTTAATCTAAAAATGCCAGGCATGTAACAATATATCACCCAGAGACAGACCTGAAATAGACTTCCAGTTTAGAGAGAAAAGTAAGAAAATTTGCATTGTATAAGCAAGTTGATCTTTGCTTCATCAGAAACTTCTCAAACTTGCCCCTCATTCCCGATCTCCATCCCTCCACAGGAAATGGAGATCGGTCCCAGTAAGAACCAAAGAACCTGATGACAACAGAGGAAAAATGAAACAGACTTTTAGTTTCCAGTCACAAATCAGACACAAACTTTAGCATTGCTAACAGTCAGCCATTCACATCATCCTTACAGTATAGACAGTATACTTAGACTGGCTGGTCTGGGTTTTTGAAAAACTTTTGATCTGTTTGGATTTTAAATCCAGTTTGCATTCAGTTCTGTGGAAAAGGAAATATGCTCTTGATGTCAGAGGACTGAGGAGGATGGGGAATCTGGTTTAAGATGACAAGAAAACTAAAGTTAGAATTACCTTCACAAGAATGTATTTTGCGTTTGCCCTCACGTTTCAGTTTCCCACTAGCAGAGAAATGCAGTCCTCTACTTCTCCAACATACCTGAATCAATTGAATGGCTCAGGTGTGTTGGAGGAGGGATGCATCTAAATGTTGCTGGATAATGGCGCTTGAGGACTGGACCATCTAATTCGCATTTACACACTGAGTATCCATGAAGAAAAACATACAATAATCACTCAATTTTAAGCTTAAGCGATCACAGAACCTCGGCTGCTGCAAATTATGAGTATGAAAGAAACATTTCAAAGACAAAATTTCAGGATCTGGTTTCTGAAGTGAGAGCAAGCGTTTTGTCATGAACAGATTTGCGGGTCCTTAACTTTCTTTTGGGTACCAGTCTTCATATTGAACTTATGAGAACATCTGCTTTTAATTGACAGCATTTACATGTGATTTACAACAGATTCAGAATAAAGACATTCTGAATGGTATAAGAGATGACGACATAAAATGATTTACATTAAATTAAAACTTGGCATCTGAAATGTGCATCATTTAGTTGTTTTATAGGAAAACGCTTCACTTTTAAAGTGATGGCTTACATTTAACTGCTGTGCTAGCGCTAAGCAAACCTAAACAACTCTTAGAAATTGATTGCAGCTGCACTGCTTTTAATTTGATCTTCCTCTGTAAATGTGCACCAACTAACAACATTTTGTTAACATTTCTGCCCGCGTAACAATGCTTTTTGATGCAGCTTATGTTTTTCTATCCTACAGCCAACATGAGGGGCTCTGCAGCAACCCCTCACATATTCCTCCAATAATTGAACCTATTTTATGCAGCAAAACATCAGTATGTTGAGGCATAATTCTTTCACGTATTGAAATATTTCTCAACATACCTGAGATGTCGTAACATCTGCACCAACAGTGTTACCGACGGAGATCCAATCTACTCGATTCTACCTGGAGTCTGTAAAACAGGGAACATCCCGTTGTTCCTTCTGCTCAGTTTTTATTTGTTGCATTTCTGCAAACTTTCCTCGGAGAGAAATGAGATGGTCTGATGGGATAGAAGAAAACAATGAATAGTTGCATTTGCATACGCTAATAAGGCCGACTCCGGCCTTGCATGTCACGACGAAGCAGAACTGATTGCTTTAATCCAAAACTCCTTTTGTCAGTGGGAAACATGCCGCACAATAACATGTGGAGATCATTTGTCAGCATATTGTCTGACCAAGCTGATTTAACTAAATTATCTTTAGTTATTTCTTCTTCTTTTTTATTTTATTTGCCTCATTATTAAACCCTTTCGTGAACATTTTCAATATTTTTACCAACGTAAAAGCGTGCCACTTTAATTTTGACCATCTGTGTTGTCTGTGTATCACCTCCTTCACAAAAACATGAGCTCACAAATAACTGTTTATCTCTCTCCAGTAACAAGTGGCGTCCAGGTCAGGCCTATCAGGGCAGGTCTCTTGACCTTCCCTGACTCTGCTCCAGTACCAGCTGATGTAGACTCATGTCTACATCAGCTGGAGGAAAAAAAAAAAAAAAACATAGCCTGAGCATTTACCCACCACAGATACTAGAGTTTAATTTTTATTTCATTTTCTTGACTTTGCGTCCAATCTTCTCATTACCTATTGCAAGCTTGGGGTATTTTTTTGCTTCATTCCTGCAGTTCGTCCATGAACTGGTTCATCACAAACTGTCGACTCTGACTTTTGGTGTCTTCCTCAAATTGTCTTCACCTTTACCAGCCTCACACCTCACCATCAAGGAGAGGGGCTAATCTTTCTGACCTGCCAGATTCTGCAGGCTCCTCTGCTGACCTAAATGTGGCTCCACTACAGCGTTGCACACACTTTTCGGGAGTGTGTGCATGTGGAGAGGAGGTGACGTGTGAGCGAGTATTCCTATGGTTTGTATAAGTCTTCTGTCATAAAACCATTTTTTTTTTCTGAATATAAGCCATTTATTTAGCTCACCTATTAATAATTTTTACATGTTTTTTGGTAAAACATCAACTTTTGGTATTTTCTTTTTTAGAAAGTTAAAATGTTTCAAGTCATGATCATTGTGCCAGTTCATCAGTTTTTGATATTATCATGTTTTTAATCAAATGTGTTAAAGAGAATCAAAAACTATTATTACAATCTAATTTTACTGCACTTGTCAAAGCTGTCAAAAATAATTAAAATATTTTTATCAATTAATATTTTTTATTACTTATTTAAGTTATTTATTTTTACTTAGTTGCATTACGATCCAAACAAGCCCAAGCTTTGTGTTTTTTTAATTTTTTAAATTTAGTTTTCCTCAAAATGGCACACAAATCCCCTCTGCAATGATGAAAATCCTCAGGATCGTCCCAGTCTTGCAGCAGCTCACCTAAACAATCATGTCCAACAATCAAAACAGCTACTCTAGATGAAATTCTCTTGGTCAGTGAGGGACCAGAATAGCTGCTGCTATTTTAACACTCATAAGATGGTCTGTCTGAAGAAAATCCAATCCTTTTTTAGTCAAAAATACAAATCCAAAATGCAAAGCTGTTGTCCCCCTATGATACAGACAGACATGAAAAGTCAGTGGATGTCAACAAACCTTTGCGCAAACTGTGCAAATGTGGTTACAAAACTGAGTATCACTGCAAACATGGCAAAGAATGTCTTATGTTTGAGAATAATAATAAAAAAAGGCTGTTTAAAAATGTTTTTAAAAATGGTGGATAACAGAATACAGTTTTTATTGTAATTTAGCTTTGACATAATTCTTTCTGATATGTTATGATTAGCAATAAAACCAACAATTTTACAATTCTTTGTTTAAACTGTACTTGCAGACTTTAAGGCCCATTTGTGGAATTTTATCTTGAAATTGACAACAAGTTTGAAAAACAATTCCTACACAAATTCATTGCACAATGAGGTCCATTTGCGCCATACACCGAGAAACTAAGAGGCAGGCATAAACTGACAGCTGAGTGCAGGCGGGTGTGTGTTTGCAGGCCCTGTCATATGTTATGATTTGTGAGCTGAGAGCAGATCCCACCGCTAACTGACTTCTAGACTTTGGCGTCAGTGATGAACGATCAGGTCACAGATTCACCTCTAAATGAGCCGAATCACCTTCATGCTTATAGGAACACAAAGGCCCTTTTTTCATGCAGCTGTTAAAAACACAGTGTCACTGCAGTTGTTGGTGTTTTTCTGCATAAATAAACACGACAAAACAGTTTTTTTTTTCCCCAAGATTTGGGATTTCTTTCCACTTTCTATGTCTTCAGATGGACCAAAGGTGTGAGGCGAAGTTGAAGATGTTCTTTTCTAAAACTTTCAAACATGAGAATACCGACTCTTCTTTTCTTCCTGACTTTCCCCCGTCAGGCCTTCACCCGGACTTCTTTCTGACACATCAAGCTGGGTCAGAGGTCACTTCGGTAGTGTGATGAGCCGGGGGCCCCTTGGTGGCCCCTCATTGGCTGAGAGAGCTCCATGTGGAGCTCCTTTTGGATCCGTGTAGAGCAAAGGGCCAGTGGGACTGAATAGGCCCACACTGTTAAGGAATACTTGTGATAATGATGTTATTTGGGTACCAGCAAGGCCTGCCTAGCAGCTGTTGACAGTAATGATGTAGTGAGTGGGTGAGCGTGTTTGTGTGTGTGTGTGGGTCAGTAATTAATGAATCTCCCAGCTCTCCTACATGCCATCTGCTGACCGAGACAGGAAGTGGATGATTGATGGGAATTATCGATACCTCCTGAAGCACAGACGTACATGTAGCAGGTTGCTAAATCCTTGATTGGCGTCTCAGTTTGTTTCTTTTTCTCCACCTCATCACAAATGAACTCATCAGTCACTGATGAAGGAATGTCAATACTCCACCCCACCCCCCCACCCATCTCTACATGTCCTGTTTGGGGTTTACGTTCAATTTCTAGTCTCTTGCATTACAAAATGTGGGGTTATATTAGCTATTAAAGCCAAAGAAATATTATTGTACAGACAGATCAGTAGATTTGAGGGCCAGTAACTGATGCATTACCAAATTTCACCTAAAAACTGCTTGAAACTAGATATTAAATACAAGTTAGTTTCCCACTTTATTAACAAGAAAAACTCCAAACTTTTCATCTCAAAACAGAGTTTTGCTTAAATTTGTCCCTTTCAGTTTCCAGCAATTTTTTTTAAGTCAGTTTGGTTAGCACCTTTTTCTTACTCTGCTTGTTGGCCACTAATCACATCGATGCAGTTAGATAAACTCACCAAGCCTCCACTAAAATGTTACATGCAGGTAAAGTTCAATTCCACACACTGACCGTCCTTATAAGGTTTTATTTTCTCTAAAGCTAATTTTATTCGAAAGCACATCATCCTTTTTGCATCTCTTCCATTTTCTGCGATCCATTTCTGCTGGGACCAACTCAGTCTCTCCAATCAGACGTCTGCAACTGTTGCAGCCAGTAACAACTGTGTCTGTGTAAAATTGCATTGATAAATGGTAGATGATATCCAATATCGTGCCGTTATTATTGAAGGTTCTGTTTTCCAGAGCAAAGGCTGTTCCTGTCAGAGAAGCCTGTGTTTGATTTGCAGGCCGTCCTGCTCTCCAGAGGGACACAAACGGCTCAGAAAATGAATACGATTTAAAGTCTCTTAAATTCTGAAGGGATTATTTCAGATTCTCATTTTAAAAATTCATTTCTCTCCGCTTATATCATTTTGATCCTAAACGATAATAGACGTGCATGCCATTTTTCAAAAATTAAAAGTGCCCTCATTGTATTAGTGTTTACGACTGTTCATATGTTTGCACTCACTGTGTGTGTGAAACATAAATGTGATTCATCCATTGCTAGTCAGCTATAATTTCAGAGCAAAATTTAAATCCTTGACTCCTTATTAGAGCTTGTGTTTTGATCCTTTTGATTCCACATTTATACGGCCACCTTAAAACCATAACTTCAATTCAGACAACTGAAAATGATTTATAACAGAAAAGACAGAGGAAGGTGGAGAAAACCCCCCGAGGAATCTGTTTGAGAGATGACACATATTAGGACAATATACAAAAAAAATGTTACAGAAAAAAATTAAAGACGCTTTCAACATTAATTCATCTCTGCACGTGTTCAGTGTGTGTGTCTGTATTTACAGTAAAAGGTTTTGAAACATGTGGTTGCTATCATGAAGGCAATCCATGGTCAGTGCAGATGACTCTCCGTCTTTTTGAGTTCATGGGTGTGTTTATGTACGCTTGGAGAGCATGTTTCACTCATTTGCTAATCATCACCTTCGGAAACGCCGTAAAAAGTATTTCAGTGACTTTTGCAGCAATGCTGTCGAGTCAGTCTTCTTTTATACCGTTCTATAAAAACACGAGAGGTGTTGTCTGTAGGTTTGAGCATCTGGGCTCCTAGATTACTGTTGGCTAGTCTTAATGTGATCCACTGACTTTTTGCAAATATCACATAGAAATTCATGTCTGGTTAATCACAAAATGTTGCTGTACTTTCGACACCTCCCTTCACGGGGTTGACACAGCAGCCTCCCCCACTCCACAGCTGCTTGTACACAGACTTGGCAGATGCCTTTCCTGATGCGAACCACTTGATTATCCCCAGAAAAGGATGGGATTAAATACAAAATAAAATAGGAATTTTATATGAACATGTTTTGTATGAACATGGCTGCATGGTGGCGAAGTTGGTACCACAGCTGCCCTGCAGCAACAAGGTCCTGGGTTCAATTCAATTTAAAAACACTTTAATAATCCTAAAGATAAATTAAATGTCATAATATCCACGATTCTTCAAAGAGTCGCTGTAGACGCTGATGCCTGCAGGCAGGATCTCCTGGCCAATATATTGGGAACAGAAACCCAGGCGGCTGGGTCCAGGTCAGCAAAAACAATTTCACAATCACTGACATTAATGAGGTTAGAACAACTGACTTAAAATTATCCTGGAAATTGGAAAAAAAAACAACACTGAAAATCATAACAAAGAGAACCAGTTCCATATTTTGGCTGCGGTTTGTACAGATGCAACTTAATAAATTGGATCATCATCAAAAAGTTCATATATAAAAGCAAAATGAGATTCAGGAAGAAGCAGGAATGTCATTGCCGCTTTAATGACTGCTATTACAGTCACTATCACACTGCCTCAATTTTTTATTAGCAAGTTTCTCTGTTAATAAATGCCTTATTACGTGTCTTTTTTAGTGTTTCACTCAGAAAGATCAATGGCGAGGCACCACCTCCAATTTCCTGTCTAAAAATTCATCTGACTTTGCCCGACAAGTCTCCCAATCCAAAGATGGTGTCGGTTGAAAATAGAAACACACTTTGGTCCCTCAGCAAACTAATCTGGATTTCTACTAAATGACGACACCAAGAAAATTATCTGAGATATAACTGGATTATAACAATCACATAAAAAATATCTGAAACTTTTTTCCAGCATCTTGGCTTCCTTTTTTTAAATTTGCTTTATACCTGCCACCACTATAAGCAAATAAGAATGGCCTCTTTTTCCTGTTCCCAGTTATACTCCTCTGTGATGTTGAGGACATGCTGACGTATCTGACAAAAAAGAAAAAAAATGAACCTATGACACAATAACATCTATTTATCTCCAGCATGTTTCTTTTAGCCAGCTTATCCAGTTCCCCACATCCTCCCTGTCCCCCACGGGCTGTTTTTAAAGCTTTCACTTTAAACTTAAGCAGCACAACTCCAGCCTGCCTGCCTGCCTCCTGCGAGCGCGGCCTCTTGTCCTGCATGTACGGTTGACAGCAGGTTGTTCAAATCAGACATCAAACAGCGAGGCCTGATGTTCGGCTGCCGCATCTGTCCCAGTGCTGCTCCGCTGTTTATTGTTTCATCCCGGCTTTATTTACAGCTGGCCTAATTATTTCCATGTTTGATCTTTTTGAGGGATGTATGGGCCCCGGTCGTTTTTTCTTCCTTCGTGCTCCGCCGCTGTCACGCCAGGCCCGGTTTGCTCCTCCCGCTCGCTCACGGCGCAGGTGACAGAGACTTTTGGCTGCAAGATGGATGGCTGTCTGCCTGCCACATCTTAGACCTGTTACCTCTGAGTGGGTGTTTATTTGAATTCCCCCCACCACCACCATCCCCTGCTGCATCACACACACTGGGGGGGGGGGGGAGAGAATCTCTTGAACTCCAACAACTGGAGTGTAAATATTATGGGGAAAGCCACTGAGACATGAAATGTAGCTTTAATTACAACACTGATATATCAAGGTCAGTTCCTCTGTGCATGTGGGGGCAACCTGACAGATTCCTTTTTCTCCACATGATTTCTTGCTCGACTCGGTGTACACACTCATTAAATAAATGTATGTGCTGCATTACATATGGTGGTGTGTGTTTGCGTAAGGGTAGGATCTGTCGGAATAAATGGGAGTGCTGGAGGCTAATTTTATAGACCATCTGCGATTGGACAAGATATCCAAGACACATTAGGTAATTCACTGACAAGATTCTTCATCTGCTGATGTTTTCCTTTCATAGCGGAGACGCATGTGTAGGTGTCCAGTGGTAAAAGTAACTCAAATTAAGTCAAATTAACTTTTATCAAAATCCTGATAACTGAATTAACTCATGACTCAGGTATGCAGTTATAATGTATGTGGTGATTGATGGAAAGCCTTAAATTAGCATAAACCAGACCCATCCTAAAGAAACCCTGAGCAGGACTTGAAGCTGATCTCACTGATCGGGTTTAAGACACAGATTAAATTGTCTTTATGTGAATGTGACAAATCCCCCCCAAAAAAGAAAGAACAATACAGATTTTGAACATTTATTTGTTTTTTTTATGAATAAATTAGATGTTAGCTGGTGTGACGGTTGGCCCTTGGGTCCACTGTATTATTTCGGACTCGCTTTTTCTTTATGAGGACTTGAGAAGCATTTTAAAAGATAAATTAATATGCTTCACAGCTGACAGGTGTCGCTCTTTCTACAGCAGAGGACATGTTCCTTAACCCAAAGCGACAACAAAATGTATTCTCTTGTCCTTTTTTAATAGAAAACAAAAATCTGAATAAGTAATCAGAAATAACACAAAGTACATGCATAAGCTACACTTTAACAAAGTTTGTCTGGTCCCATTGCCACCAGCTTGCAGGTTTTCTCACAGATTTGTTTTCATGTGGGGTCTTTCAGGTATACAATTACAAAAACAGCACAGATTGCAGGTTATTGTTACTCCCAAAGGAAACTGAATAAACTTTGACAGGAGATGATATGCTTTACTTGTTTTTGCCTCGCTTGTTTACTCAAATTAATAAGATAAAGGAGATGGATGAGCTTCAATACGTAATTTACCTTAACAGCTAATCACTGTTGGCTTGTAACCCAATTCTATCGCCTTGATGAAATTCAAGAACCAATTTGGGCCAAGCTAGGCTAGTACAGGCCATGATACGTCTTTGATGTGATGGGATATGAGGAGGGAAACCTTTGGTGTTTTGTGAGGGTATTTGGTACGTACAAGGAGGAAGTGAAGCAGCAAGAGGCCTGCTGCTGAGACAACAAACCGGTGTTCTGCTTGAGGAGGGGGGGGAAAGGTCACGACCTGAGCACAAACCGCTCAGCATCAGCAGCCATGCAGTAGAGAGGCTGGAAAGCATCGGGTTTCTCAGAGT
The DNA here is from genome assembly GCA_903066815.1 of Brachyrhaphis roseni. NCBI lineage: Eukaryota > Metazoa > Chordata > Actinopteri > Cyprinodontiformes > Poeciliidae > Brachyrhaphis > Brachyrhaphis roseni. Next base: position 110,542 of record CAEFZY010024697.1, on the reverse strand, counting down.
CTCTTGAACTCACCTGGTCGAAGAAGGATCAGGAAATGGACCCGGCAGAGTTTACGTTTTCTGGAGAAACCATCACAAGCATCACTCCAGAGAAATCTGGTTTATGATGTCCCAGTGTAGAAATATCAGAACAGTTTGAAAACTAAAGGCACTCTTTGTGAGAACGTCTTTGGGACTTTCATCCCTCAGCAGCTGTGTTTATTTTACATTTCCGAGAACATTTTGCAACGAAGGGCTTCAAAATCCAGAAAACAACGCATGAAAGGTAATATTGGCTGCTACACTCATCACCTAATGATTTTTCTGTGGAAATTTGGAGTTGCCTTACCAGCATAAACAGAGGGACAGATGATCTGCCACCACTGCGTATCACTGCGGTGTAAAAAGAGTGACTGTGGGGGATCTGGACTCAGCGGCAAACACATAAACCACTAAAAAAATAATGGTAATACTTTTACTTCTACAATTTCAACACTGTTCGTTTTTTTTTCTCTTTCTCTCGCTCTCTGAATGTAATGCGATTTTGCAAGCACTCTGTATCCCTATAGGAAACATTTTAAAACTTTGGTTAGTGGGTATGGCCTTGTAAAAAACCTTACAAAAACATAACTTCTATGGATTTGCAAAACCAGACCCCCCTGGAGCTGTCTGCATTGTGATGCTGTTAGAAAGTGTGCCCTCGACCGAGCCACCGGCATGAAGGATGGGATAGTTCCACATGATTCTAGGGTTTCCTCGCAGTTAGTGAATACTCAAACAAAACAGACCATTGCTTACTTAAACGGTTGAATTTGGAGAGATTTTTTGGCAGACGCAGTGTTATGATTATCATGCGGGCCATAATTCCAAGTCGATGAATGTGACGAGCTGATTTTGTTATTACTACTGTATGAACCCCATCGGTTCATTATTTAAGCTTTATTGTAAACATTTTTAAAAGTCAAAGAAAAGAGTCACCGATGGTGCAGAGCAGCTGCCGCTAAGACATTTTGGTCGACTACAAAGGCTCTTTTTGTACACAAGGACTCCTCTACCACAGTTTCTGATTTGTGGTTGGACAGAACTCCGTAAGATCCTTTAAACGCAACGGGTGCGTCAACAAACAATGCCGTTTCAGATGCACTGGTCCATAACAATGTATATAAAACCTTTACGTTTTAAAGCTTGGTGATCTGTGCTACAAAAGCTGCAAAGCAGATTTTTCAACAGACTCAGCTTCAAAGAAATTCTAAATTTACTTCTACCCTTGTAAGATGGACAACCTTTAAACCACCTGAACTTTGTCATATGTTGTCACTTTATAGCAGATGTCAAATTGATGTAATTTTTATGGTTTTATGTGATAAACACAAAGTAGTGCATAATTTTGAAGCAGAGGAAAATGTTTTAACAAAAAAAACAAAACAATCTGACAATAATTTATAGAATCATCTTTTGTCTCTTATCAAAATTGCTTTGAGTATGTCTTTCCAGATTAAGAGACTGAAATTTGTCTTCCCTAAATAGTTGTGGCTCAGACAGATAAGATGGAGAGCATCTGTGAACATTAGCAAATCTCAACGATTCTTAACCGGGTTTGGTTAAGACTTTGACTGAGCCACTCTAACACATGAAACTGCTTTGATCCAAAACACTGTGTGTCTAGTTGGCTATGTATCTGTTTAGATTCCTCCACTTTGGTAACTTTGGTTTCCCTTGAAGATGCATTTCAAGGTCACTGCCCTGCTGGAACATGAACTTTTAGCTCCAACCTGAATTCTTTGGCACAGATTTTCTTCATCATTAGCTTTTGTTTAACTCCGTCCATCGCCTCATCAACCCTGACCACCTTACCAGTCCCCACAGCAGAGCATTACCTCACTCAGAAAGCATAATTTGGCTTTGACTTTATTGAAAAGGGGACAGTGCACAACTGAAACATAAATGACACCATTTAATCCATCCTACCAGATTTAAATTTAAATCTCCAGTGGTTCCTAAAGTTAAGAAAAGAAAGCTTTTCTTAACATTAATGTTAAGAGTTGAGATGAAATAGTCAGTAAAATACACAAAACAGCTACAATTACAGCAACATCATCATCTATGCATGTATTATGCTACACAATCGTGAGGCCCACAATATCCAACGTTATTTTAAAACATCCTGATCAAACCCAGGAGCTCTCAGAGGTCTTTGTCAAACTCTCCAAGTTGGATTGAATGATCTCATAAAGCAACAGCTCATCTGGCAATGTTATCCGTCAATTTGTTGCTCCTCCGGAGTTGCAGTGCACTTCTTGGCTACTTTTTCCAAGCAATGCTCCACTTGTTTCAGTTATGAGCGTGTCTGAGGGCAGTTTCAAAATCCATTTTATTGTATCTATTTGGTGGTATAAGATTAAAAGGGTCTGAAAAGGGTCTTTTCAGATTTCTTTTTTGGAAAAACAAAATAAAAGAGTCTCCTTACATGATTTTACACTACTTGCTGTGGTATATCAGATAAATTGCAAGACAATTGAAGTTTTGATGTTGTAGCCTGAAAAAATTTTTAACGGTAAAGCAAGATACAGATAATACACCACCTGTAAAGCACAAAGTTGTGAAGTGTGCATAAAACACACAAATTATACATATACTTTTAGCCTGTTTGTCTTTCAACCAACATATATTTAAATTTTACTACAATGCTTAACTGTGACTGGCTGCACTGAGCAAGCTATTGTCATTCATCCATCCAAATAAATAAAACATTTTATACAATGTGAGAAGACTAAAATGTTCCATGTCTCCTACTTAAACCAAAACCATAGATCCCATTGCGTTTTGGAGGAGTGATGTTCCACTCTATGCTTATTCAAGCAAAATGGACCTGCCAGAGTGCAGCCAAGTCCATTGTCCTGATTGTCTTTCATCCCTATAACATGGACCCGCTGCGGTGAACGGAAGGGATAAACAGTCACATAACTGGGAAGCCGCTGCGACTGTTTTCTGTAACTCATAATGATGCAGGGATCGTTTAACAAAACACATGGATGCAGGAAGAGAAAGAAAGGAAGTCAAAGGGAAGGTAGTATTCGGAGAAAAGGGATTTGGGAGTACGAATTAGAAATAGGATATCTGCACTCAAAAATTGTATTGACTTTTGAAATGTCTAAATATATCTGCTGTCTTTTGGAAAGCAGAATGCTATATTTATTTAACATATACATGTGCCTAGTTAGGAGTGGGTTTCCTAAAACAGATTGCCCATATGGGATGGAGGAACCACACATAGTGTTTCCACAGCCTTGTTCCTCAGAGCGCCTTCTGACATGAGCCATTACAGAACAAGACAATAACAGCCATGCTTGGTCAGAGTTGCATGTTGCTATTTCACTCTTTTCGAAACCGTGAAAATGTATGACCTCAACATTTCACAAGGCGAATGTACCCAGAGTCACCATAATTTCATTACCGAAGAATGCTTTGTGAGGACCCTGCAGGGTCTGAGGGACTGGTTTCCATTAAACCAGCGTAACCAAGTTCGTCTAAAGCTAACCAATCAGCTCCATGGCCTTCACCTTCAACCCTCCACTCTCAAAGACATATTACAGTGACCTTCACCATATTCGGTGTATCTTACCAGCCAGGGTGTTGACAGCACTTTGAAGCTCAGACAGCACATATGTGATCACTACGGTGCCCTTGGTGCACATACTGCAAGACTTCCTGCCGGCAAAGGGAGTTCTTGAAGAATTCCCAACATGACTCCAGAAATTTTGCTCAAGAGAATCATTTACATATTTTAAATGCTGGAGAGAGAGATAGGGCATTCAGACATTACTATATGTCTGCAAATACGCAAAGTCCATTAAACAGAGTCTACACAGAAACAAAAAGCAGTCAACACCAATCAAGAGGATGATTTGACCTCTGCTCAGACATCAACTGGATAGCCAAATAGAATCATTTCTGTGATTGCTTTCCTAAAGTTTTATTTACAGTGCTGCTGTTACTTTAGCGACTGGCAAGTGTTCAAAACCATTGAAATTTCTGTCTATTCTTAGTCAGCACTAAATATCCTTTGGGGGATTTCTCCATAGGGTTTGAGAGTCTAAAAGCTAAAATTGCATTCGTCTTTGCAAAACACCTCAAGTTCAGCTGGAGTGAATAGAGAAAACCTTCACACCAGTCTCAAGTCTTTTGCAGCCTCTAATGCCTGCTTCACACTGCAAGAGTTTTATGCTAATTTTCATCCCATATCCCCGTTCTGACAATCTTAAGGACGCCCTCGTTATCAGGATGGTTCTTATCTTAAGCGATTCCTGCCGTGTGTGGTGTGTTTAAGACTGATCTGGTTTATTCGGAAGGTTGTTGAGACCGCTTTGATCTAAAATTGGCAATATTCAACATGTTGACTGTTGTAGCGTGCGTAGTGTCCCCTTAGGACAAACGAGAACACAACCTGTTGACTGTGATGTAGCCATTCAGAAAGTGAGGTGATGAAAACACAAAGAGATAATCCAAAATACACCGAAGACAAAACAACTGCCACGTGGGACCAAAACGTCCAGTGGACACATTTTTGTTTAGTTTTCTCCACAAACACCATTGCTTCTTCCCAGTCAGCCATGTTTGTTTGCTCTGAACTCACGTTTGGTTTCTAAGGTTTTGTGAGATCTGAATGTTGGGGAGAGAAATCGGTTTGCGTGTGCAGTGTTGCTGCTGCCGTGTGGCTCGACACCACACCTTGTGAGACCTAACCTGTTATACCTACAGTTTCTTTATCATCATGTTTGTGGTCTCTCAGGTTTTGAAAATTGGCCAACAATTTTAAAATCGTGTAGCGTGAGCAAGGCAAAATATGTTCTGTTCCAGGATTCCTCTGTATTTAGCTCCATCCATCCATCTTCCCAACAACTGCCTGCTGAAGAAGAACTTCCTCAAGCCATGACCTCAATCAAAGGTGACCGAATCTGTGCCTCACCAATCTGATTATCATTTGAACACAGATTTTAGCCAAACATCCCTCACTTGTCACTTCATTATTATGCTCTACTTTTCTTTCATTTAGGTACATCAAATCCCAATGCTACATATTGAAGAATGGAATGATAATCGGGCAAAATGTTATAACATTCTTGTGTTACGCATACATTTGTGGGTCACTGTGTTTTGGGACAAAGCTACAAAGCATGTTTCCAATGTTAAAGTCAGACAATAATACTTTGGGATCTTTGGATTACATCAGCGTTTTTATACGAGGGTCTTTAAGATACTGGGAAGACCTTTTTCCCCTCCAACTTAAAACAGATGCTTTTATCTTCACTTCTGAGGCCACTGCAGCAGTCGACAATCCCCCCACCCCCACTCCTTGTCATTGACCTTATGTCTTCATGGTGGATGCACAGCTAAAGAGCCAGGGTCACTGCGCCTGACAAGCAGCTGTCATTGATCTGCTGGTTTCCAAGACACATTCAGGGATTTGGTTACTGTCAGTTTGGTACTTAACACCACACGCAAACATGCACATGCCGCTAAACACTCAACAGTACGTCTGTAAGAATCTGCAAATACATCTGGCCTGTTTACTTTTTCAATCTCAAATGTACAAAAATATTTAGATCACTCCTCCCAATCTCTGTAGCGGAATTAAATGCTACAGGAAACTTAAGCAAAAGATTATGGCATTGATGATGAATTTACACAAACATGGAGAGACCAGACTGAAGAAATGCATTGGTTGCATCAGTGGAGGTCCACTAGCAGGTTAGGGAGCACAATCTTAATGTTACACATGTGAACCGACTGTGTTGAAATGGTAAATCTATTTAAATTTAGTGGGCAGCCAATGATTTCAAAGCAACATTGTAGAAATACGATCTCTTCTGTGACTTAGATGAATTGTGGATGTGCTCAGGGCTTATCCCACCTCTTGCCTGATGAAAGCAGGGATAAACTGCAGTCACTGCTCTGGGCAGGATAAAGCTGGTATGGAAAATAAATGATCGTTATTACCATTTCTCATCCTAACTCTTCAGCACTTTTGAAAGTCCAGAGAGTTTCTGGAAAGCTTTAAGGACACCACTACAACGAGGATTAGCAATTGATGTGAATATAAGTTACAACAAAACTTTTCCTTGCAGTACTCTGGGACAGGATGGTCTTACTTTTGGATTTACTGATTTAGGCAAAATGCTTTTAAAAACGCTACCATGCCTTCCATGTGAAAAATAAAAAAAACATGAAAATCTGGTTGAAAAGTGACAGAAGGAAATGTGTTTGATAAAGGCATCGTCTGAAGGCAAAACAGTGTAAGAAAGATACGAGTGCTGCTCAGATATGCAAACCACACTAAAGTTTCAATGTTTTTGTTTAAGATAAGGTTGAACCTAAGGTATGGTATGTATTTTTCTGGACTAAACAAAGAAAATCAGTCGGTAGAGTCGGTGCACCATGTGCAGAGGCTCAAGACGATTCTCCAGGGTTCAATCTCCCGTCTTGAGCCATTTGCCCATCTTATCCTTTTTCCAGTCAAACTGCTGTTCAAACAAAAACTACAAGTGCCAAAAATCTTTAAAAAAAAACCAATAATAGACCATTATGATAAAAACCTTTGTAGCAAAGATGATTCTTAAAATAAACGCATCTAATTTAGTAAAACCTGAGTTTGGAAAATAACTGCTAATAAAACTGCATAAAACAATGAAAAGACAAATTATTGCACCTCTAAAGTAATGTTTGTTTTTTTAATTCCAACATTTATCAAATGTGGTAACGAGTGTCTTGAATACAGGTTTCAACTTAATTGACCTTTGCTGCTTATTGTACAAAAAAAAAAAGCAAAGAAAATTTGAATATGAATTACAATAACATTTAATTTCCCTTTGGAATCAATAAAATATTTTTGAATGAAATTTGGAATTTACCACACATGAGCGCCACACCTTCAAACCAAACACAACACTCTGGTTATCAGAGAAAACTCCAAGGCAGCGTCAGTAAAAGTGAAGTACATAAAAAAGAAGTTGTGGAAGCTATATTTTCTACGGTCCTTTCAGACGTGTGCAGTTCCTTCTGGTTGTGAGGCTACAAGAGAGAGCAAAATCTAAAGCAGATAACAGCAAGGCTTAGAGGAGTAGAACAAAGTTGCTCTTTTCTATCCCATTTGAGATGGCAACTTGTGTTGTTGAAAAACGCCTGGATTTGGAAATGCTGGCAAGGTTTATGAAAGCTGAGAATCTACAATTTCCATAGGAAATACACTGCTGTTAACAGTTAGCAATGCTAGCCATACTAATTGCTAGCATGAGATACCAAAGAGAGTTTAACTTTGGAATCATTTAGTTTTTTTAAATACAAGTAAAATACCATTTTATATGTGCAGAATACTATTTTCTGATGTTATGGCTCTTCAAAAGGCATCATAATTACTCCAAGATTAATATCAGCTGGTCAAAGCTTTACAAGAAGAGGAAATTGGCCACACTTCTGATTATTCCATCCCAAGGGATTATTTCATCTTTTTCTAAATGAACTTCTGCCAAAACATCTATCGCAGTTGCTGCAAAAGAATAATACATGTCTACTTATTTTTTTTTGCAACAAAACATAAAAATTGTTGACTTTACAGTTTGTTTGTTATTTCTGAAAAGTTCTCCTCTCTCGCTTTCCACCTACATTTTTGCCTTTGGCTGTGGTAACATTATCCCCGCGAATCAACAAGTGATAAATGGTCACTTTTTTTCCCAGCTGAACACGATGACCCCGCAGCTCAACGTCTCTCGTGTGCGCAGACAGACCGAGGGAGAGTCAAATAAAATAAAAAAAAAATAAAAACAAGCTGCAATTGTCCTGCACTGACTTTCTGGACTCCATGCTTTCCCGGCCTGTCACATAAGAGAACCATCACACAGGAGAGCATAACAAAGGTATATTGTGTGTGCAATTGTGCTCAGAAATCAAAGCTGGAATACTTATGCAATGCAATCTTTCCCAACACACAAATATATTTATTTATTTTTTACTTTTTCTTTTATCCTCCAGATTGTCCATAATTTATCTATTTGGTACAGATGAAAGTGATAATTTTACCAAGATGCACAAAAATGCTTTTCTTCCCTTTCATCCAGTCATAATATAATACAATACCCTGCTGCATGGATCATATTCCAAGCAATGGAAATCAACATCTTCTTCTCCTTCATGTTGTGCATTCCCACAAGCTTCCTCTTGGAGAGTTTTCTTTCTTGATCCAGACCATTCTGATAAATGTGTGCACCCCATCAATATAATTAGATTCAAGTGAGGCATACAGGGCCAGGCCACAATAACCTTGGGCAGGTCTGTTAGCGGTTTCAACACAACGAAGGCCCTCTTGGCAAAAACAAGCTCTTAAACTTGAGACAATGTTGATATTGTAAACAGCCTCCGATTTCCGTTGCAATATTCTTAACAAGCTCTTTTGAGTGCAACACTCCCTGATGCAATTTTAAAGTTAGGAGAGGGATGTCAAACTCCAGTCCTCAAGCGCCACTGTCGTGCAGTTTTTAGATGTGCCACCGGTACAAATCACTGGAATGAAATGGCTTAATTACCTCCTTCTTGTGTACAGAAGTTCTCCAGAGCCTTGCTAATGACCTAATTATTCTATTCAGGTGTGGCGCAGGCAGCAGAGGCACATCTAAAGGTTGCAGGATACCGGTCCTTGAGGAATGAAGTTTGACACCTGTGAATTAGGATCTCTAGAGCGGAGATGGTGAACGCGCTAGCTAAACAAATGAGAGCTAAAATGTAGCGACTAGTGGGAGCATGCACACCTGCTGCAATCTGTCACACTGCAAATACAGATTTCTGCACCAAAGCAGTGCACAATTACAAAGTAAAAGGAGGAAAAAAATACATAGATCTCAGATTTTTTTACTCTACACCCCTACCAAAAAAACCCCTACAAAGTGTGGTGTGCATTTGTGTTTAATCTTTTCCTTTCCTGCTGAAGAAAAGCATTCACATAGCATAATGGTTTTAGTGTAATGTACAACATAAGTTTTCTGCTTTTAACAGTTACAGTTTTTAACAAAGATGTTTACTTATTATTATTACTTTTATTATTTTTAACATTATGAAGCTAAGGCACAAATTCAATCTGGAAGACTCTCTAGTCTAGCCCCACCTGCATCATCCAATCGGCACGTCTCGCTCACCATCGTCGATCTATCATCGCTGGACCAAGCCACATCACGGCCAATCACCGACCAAGCCCCAGTTGATAAGGACCTCCATCCATGGCATCTTCCGCTTTCCAGCTGCGCTCAACCCACCTCCACCCCTTCTCCACCTCCACTCTCCCGGCTCTCCAGGCACACATCCTCCACCGACCTCCACCACCAGTGTCGGGCCCCGGGGGATGACATTCCTAACCAGCATCAGGAATGCTCATCCGAGCTGATTGCAATTCACAGCTTGATGTCTTCAGTCGGGGCCCGAGCACCAAAGAACTTTAACTTATGAATGTCAATAAACCTTTTTAATCGGTGTCTTTCTCCGTCTGAGTCTCTCCAGTTTGAAATACATATATTTATTATTTTCTTGCATTATACATTTTTCTTTTTATCAGCTTATTATCATGTGTACAGCACTTTGTTGCAGTTTTAAACATGTTTTTAAAATGCTTTGTAAATAAATTTGACATTGATAAATTTACAAGGTTTTTTGCATACTACATATTGGACTCTTTATGGCTTCTTCTCAGCAACAGATTTCCCATTTGTTTATTACTCAACTTATAATTATTGTCTGGCCAGTCAGTGTGTGTGGGTAGGTTTATTGTAGCAACACTCTTCCCACTGTCATAAAAAATTAAACTGTGCTCCATGTATACGTTCTGTTTCTTCACTAATGTTCGTAACATTGAAAAGTTTTTCTTCTAAACGAAATTGGACTTTGTAATTGAAGGAAATATGTGATTTTAACCTTTAACAATCACAACCACAAGAAAGAGTTTTTGTATGATCAGTATGTGGGTGAAGATGTGGAACGGTTTGACAACGTCCAAACATAAAACAGCTTAAAATGCCATTTAAAAAAATTGTTGTCCTCGCATGTCAATATAAGAAATAATTACCGTTATTACTGCAATTATTAATGTATTGTTACTATTTAATGAAGTTGTCAATTATTACTTTATTTTATTTGCTCCTAATGGCAGCTACAAATATAAATGCATCGTACCAGTTATAGGTGTGGATATAGAAAATACTAACTAAGAAAGGATGTTATAACCAAGCTAACATGAAAAGTAATTTTATTGGATGATGATATAGATGTAAGAGGGCTGTCTGTAAAAATAAGCTTACTTGAACATGTAAGTGTACTTCACCACTGCCCTTCTTTTGCTTGTTTCTGTTTTAAATTTATTTTCTTTGTGTTTAACTTTGTTGATTCTACATTCAATAAAGTCAAAACTCAAATGTTACGTATAAAACTTGTGAGGCATTTGCAGAACAGCTGTGCTAATACCAAGATGAAATCACACAGGTGGAGTCAAGAGACCTAATTCCACTTTAACTAAGATCGTACAATACTGTGTTGTTAGCATTACGGAACATATTTTGAGTAGACATTCTGCATATTTGTGAAAGGCAAGTACCTGACTTTGCTAAACAGCAACAGTTGTGACAAAGAGACGTCTAATGTCGGGATACTCTTGAACAATGGAGTAAAGCTCGGTGTGCTCCTGTAGAATTCGTCCCTGTATAACGTGAACGCTTCGAGCCTGTCATACACCGCTCATGGGTGGCACAGCCGTGGGAAGCTGGGGTTCCTCGTCTGACACACATTCCTGTCCCTGAGTGCTCACACGCACACACACACACACACACAGAGAAATACTCCCCCAGCCCGCCCACCTGGGCTGGATGACCCCCTAAACAGCTCCAATTACCAGGCACTGACAGACAGACAGATTAGGTCCAAACAAGGGTGCTGGGGTCTGCATAGACAGACAGACACACGGGTAAAAAACGGCTATGAGGGCTACTCTAGACGGTGGGTGCATTGGGGGGGGCGGTTAGGATGCAGAAAGAGGAATAGGAGAGAAAGAGTACGCTCAAGAGGTCTACACCATTAATTATAGCGTGTTTACGTGGAGCTCCAAACAGACCAAACCAAGCTGGAGATTAGTTTGCTCTTTCATCATGAATGATGTTCCCATGAGCCTCCTTTAAACCTGCAACAATTTTCTGCATCGATGCGACCTCATCCTGGAGAGCCTTTCACTTAACTAGTGAAGTCCACTTTGTGAAAATCAAAGCTCAGAAATAAAGCAGGAGCGTGACCAAAAGGCGGAGGAGGGGAAGAGAAATCCCCCGAAGATCACCGGATAAACTGACACCTCGCCGCAGCGACAGAAAGAAGATGTTTCAGATGGTTTATTACTCAGCAGATTGAGGCATATTTTGATTGTTTTGGCTTCTCTGGTCAGTAAAATGTTTTGTTTTCCTCCCTCATGGAAATTGCTGCCCATGGTGGAAATTTTTTCCAATCAAGCCAGCATTTACACAGTAGTGGATGAAGGCGATGACTGAGCACGCTGTGTGGGAGAAGGACACCAGGGGCCTCATGCATAAAAGAGTGCGCAGTTTTCACACTAAAACTTGGCGTACGGAAAAATTTGGAAAAGTGCGGCGCACAAAAAAAATCGGATGCATAAAGCCGTGCGCACGCACCTTTCCTTTATAAATCTTAATTTGCAGGAAGTAGAGCACAGCTGCTGGTCAGTCCTGTTGCAACCCATAAATACATAACTAAATTAGTATAAATACCCAGACGTCTGCCACCAGGTGAAGCAGTAACCATGGCAACGTCCTTGTTCGAAGCAAAGTAAATTTTTATACATGCCGACTTGTGCGTAAAATATGGCGCCGCACATTTTTTGTGCGCACGCACGCTTCATGCATGAGGCCCCAGGAGCTTTCGGGAAGCAAATTTAAAACACGGAGCTTCTTGTTTGGAGAGCGTTATGAGATGCAGCTGATCCTGCTTGTGAATCTAAACCGAGCGCCGACCCAGAATTTAGAAATGAGCCGTTTTTCCAACTGTAAGAGCAGCAACCATCACACAAACAGAAAATGAGAAAATTTGACTGGAGCTGCTCCCAGTAACAGGTTGTGCTCATTGTTTGGCTTTGTTTAGTTTCTTGGTTTATTTTACAGCTTGTTTGTATTTTTATGGCTCTAGAAGAGTTCAGTAAAAGCCACACACTGACTGACAGTAAAACTAAACCGGCATTTCTCATGCTCTGCTGGCCTGTTGACAATTTTCAGAAGCTTTTTTTTTTTTTTTTTTTAAAGTAAGCCAACCAAGTTCTATGGTAGGTTTCAGCAATTTAGGATACGGATCCACAAAGGTCATTTCCTATCATGCATGTGGATTGCAAATTTAGCTCGCTGTTGTTTTTTTTTCTTTTTGCCATTTTGTCTTTTCATAATGATAAATTTCTCAGTTCTCAACTCCATTTAGGTGTAGACTTTGACTTGACCGTTCTTACACATGAATGGTTATTGTCCACCACTTTGTGCATTTTGTTGCTTATCTCTATATGTCAAAAGTAAAAATAACACAATCTAAAAAAGATTTTTAAAAAAATCATCTTGTCAAATTTTTATATTTAACATGAAAGCATGTCCATGCTTCCCCATTAATATATTCAAGGAGTAGTATATGTTTTATTCTTATTATAAACTACTTATCCTACTTGTTCCACTACTAACAGCAATTTTACGTCAATCTATGTGACGATGGAAGGACAGTTGCTGTTGCTTTCTGAGATACCGCAGTGTAACTTCTCTGTAAAGTCAGAGACGGCCTGTCATCTGCAAAGACGTCTCAGAAAAGCCCTGAGCTGCTTTGGATGGTGGCTGGTGAGGAAGGTTGGGCTCAGTAGTTACTGATTATTGCCGCATTTTCTGTACCAGTCGCAAGATTCATCGCTGCAAAACCCCAAAGAGGAGAAGAGGCAGCGAGAGCACAAGGACAGCAGGCCTGAACGAATCAGAAAACAGACAAAGGCTTTGGAGGAGAGAAAAGGGGGGGGAGAGAGCGAGAGAAAGACAGGATCGCGTTAAGGGAGCCTCTTCAATAAGTTCAACAAGCACATTTCACTTGGAAGGTCATTGGATCCAGATGACAACTTCCTCTCTCTGTCCAGCTCACTTTTTATCAGCCAGGAAACCGAAGAACAGCAGAGGGGAAGTGTTACTTCAGAAAGACCGACCTGGCTCTCCTGTTTTACTAATCGATTTCCAGATCAATCCGCTGCCATTTGCTCATTTTGGCGAACAGCAGCTAATTGGTTGCTCAGGTGTGAAAGTTGTAGCTTTTTGCCAATCAGATCGTTGCAAGTTTAATTCTTGTTTATCTCAACAGTATGTTTATAGATGCGGTGACTTTAACAGAATAGCATTTAAAGTATATATATTGACAAATAAGCAGAAGAAATGTAACAAAATTTCTATGAATTACATCTTTTTTGAAAGGAAGTTTGTTATTTACCAACCCTGAAGATGAAGGTTTATTATTGCAGTCAGTGATGCTGACGATGTTTCATTCCGCCGAAGCGCTCTGCGTCATTCTGTTTACTTAGTTTGATTATTTTTAATGTGCTTGTCTCAAGTGGTTTTGCGTCTGTCTCCTTTTTAGCTTCTGTAAAGTTTCTTTCTTTCTTTCTTTTATTTATTTATTTTTTGTTCTGGATCCCCCATCAGTTGCAGTTCCAAGCATCTGCTCTTCCTCGGCTCCACGAGTTTGAAATGAACAGCTACACAGTACACAGCAAATCACACAATGGACACAAACTAAAACAACCGCAGATAAAACCCTGTACAGACAGACAGACAGAAATGAAGGTCGTGCATCAAAACAAAACGGAAATTAAATAAATTACTGTGAAAGAAGGCAACTTTCACTCACTCACTTAAATATATTTAGGCAATACATATGGAAAATTGTATATATACAACATACAACTGAAAAAATTGTATGTTCTGAAAGCTGCTAAAATGATCATTTTGATGCATGTTCATTATTACGTACAGAAAAAAAAAACATACAAGCCTTAAATATTCAAAAAAGTTGATCTTTAAAGTAAATCTGATTTCAATTTCCTGCTTGTCAAGTTTGCTAATTATGGTTGAAAAATCATAATCGCTTGCTCTCTGCAGAAAATCTGACTCGGTCTTAAACTCGCTGCCGAGTGCCGCTCAGTGGACTTGCGGTAGAACCGACTTATGTAAATAATTACTTCTTCTTTGTTTGATGACTCAGACAGCTCCGCTACTTGGTAACAACAGCAGTCAACTCTGTCATCACAACCAAAATCCTCCTGTCACCTTTTTCAAGATGGAGTTGCTACAACAGCCGACCGACTGGAGCGACTTACCGAGCAAGTCGTCTTTGACGTCTTTTGTGGCCTACATGTTCCTCATCATGGAAACTGCGAAGTGGAAACTGAAAGACAATATTTCTCCAAGTCTGCAAGTAGACTTTTGGTTTGCTCTGTCATCAATATGAAAGTTTAAAAGGTAAAAAACATAATAAAATAAAAGAATTTAGTAAATGCAACATTGGCAATGTGCGCTGGCACAAAATGTTTATCTCCTCAGAGATACTTCACAGCCATCCTCCTTTTTTTATGTTTATGAAGCTAAATGTTAGATGTTTAAGCACGAAACAGACAAAAATTCACTCCCAAATGTACTGGATTTTTCTAAAACGACACATTGCCCTCCTGATGTTATTTAGCACAGTAGCAACCACAAACAGTCTTGTTCTGCTGAGGCCTCATAGGTTTGTTAGAGTGTTAGCAAACAAATCAGAGGAAGAAGATCAAGCAACACAGCAAACCGTTCAGCAATAAAGTCATGAAGAAGTTAGGTTTTAAAACAATATCCCAATCACTGACTGTCTCTCTGATCTAAACATCAAGCAAACATACAAGAGGCTCAGAGTAAGTCTCGTGTAGAGATTCACAGATCAGGAATGTGTATGTTGAGAAGATAAAAACAAAACATTACAGATCTCCTCTGACTGGTTGGTTGGAGACAGAGTGGTGGCAGCACCATGCTTTTACTCGAATAGGACTGGGACGCTAGTCATAAGTGATGCATCGACACAGGGTCATCCTGAATGAAGCCAGTTCTAGTGGAAAGGTTTGCATCAAGCACATTCATATGTTAGCATGGTCCAGTAAAAGCTGGAAACACTTTGAAATCGCTTATCGTGGATGATCTAAATCCTATCGTGTTTGAGCTTCAGCTCTTGCGTAAAGAAGAACGGGAAACATTTCAGCCTGGCAGAGAAACGTGGATCAGTTTATTCTTTACTGCTTCACACATATCACTGAAAATTCCAGCAACTTCATGGAGGTTTGTGGTTGCACTGTAAGTACGCAGTATGAATAGTTTTGCTTGGCACTTTGCAGTTTCAACAGTTCCAATGAGTTTTTGTCTCCTTTTTTTTACATTAGGAGTTTGTTTCTTTATCCTCTACAAGAAAAAGAAAACTGTCCCACAAAGTCCACATACTGGCATGATTTATGTCTCCAATCTGTCGAGGGGGGTGAAAAGAAACTATGTGTTTACAGAGCGGCCTGCGCTTGGGCAGCAGAGAGTTTAATTAAAGGTGAGCGTTAGTATCTGCTCTCAAACCAAAGAATGTGTGACAAAGACTCATGCGTTGCCACACCCACTCTTGGGTTTGGTTCCAGCTGCTTTGCATGTCTAAAACAAACCACTACATCTGTTTTTACTTCGTATTTTTGTTTGTGCGTCGAAAAGAGAGGAACAAAAGGGTATTTGGGTAGTAACCCTAATCATTGCAAGGGGGTTTATCTTCTCTGTTCTCCTGGACCAGAGCACGAGCGTTACTTACGAAAAGAGAAAGGAGGGGAGAAAGTGGATGAGGAGCAATTTCAATTCAGACACAGAAGGTCATGACAGAGAGAATGCAGAAAAATAGATCCATGGCCATGCTGATCCACATGTCCACTTATATACTTAGACACAGATGGATGGGATTTTCCTCAAAGTGGAAACATCGTTCCGCTTTTCTCTGCGAGGCTGGGACCCAAAAAACCAGCTCAAGAGACTAGAAAGTGAAACATATTTCCTCTGTATTTTTTTTTGTTTGTTTGTTTTCTGTGTCCTGTGATTCGTTGTCAGAATGTTTTATTGGCTGGTGCTATAGTTACTGTCGCTTCATTTTACTCTCCAGACTTAACCTGCAAATCCAGTACCTTACAACACAATTCTTACTCATAAAATATTTTTTTTCAAGGTAAAAATCACAAAATTTTACTTCTTCTTTTTTTTTTTGGAGTGATTTTATGTGACAGAACAAGTAAAAAAAAATGTAGAATCCTAAAATGGTTTTCAAAAATGTTCCAAATTAGAATCTGAAAGGTGAGGCAACCTGAGGAAATATCTTTTACAACCACTTTTTGCAGCTTTGAACACTTAGAGAGATATGCAACTATAAATAAATGTCCTCCGTCTTTGTAAAATAGTTGAAATCTTTTTGCACTATGTGGAAATTTGCAGCTCCCGCTACTAGATTTTCTGTTTGGTTTTTACTGAACCTTTGGAACACAAATATGCTTTGACCTTCCCCATTTCTTTATACCTCTAGCTGCCGTGTTTACGGTCCATGTTTAGATGGAAAGTGAATCTTTCCATCAGTGTTCAGTCTTCTTCAGTCCCAAACAGGTTGGTTTTATTTTTCCAGGATTTCCATTATTTTAGCTTTAGCTCCAATCAACTCTGACCTGCTGTCTTGAGCCTGCATCCCCCCACATTATGATGCTACCTCCACCATGAACAAATATTGAGATTTTGCTTCATAAACTAACTCTGCATTAAACATTTCAACCTTATTTTTGTTTTTACAATTAGTAATTATTATCACATAGACTTTATGATTATTACTGATAAATTCAATCTATCTTTCAGCTCCGAACTAAACTTGAATGTATTGATAATCCGAAAGTCGGCATTAGCATTTTTACGCTGCTTTCAGATTTGATCTTTCATTTTATTTATTTTTTTTTTTTCATGTCTCAAAACTGTTTTCCAGCACAAAACTTTCCTAAACAAACCACTGACAGATGTTTTCCGTCAGCTCCGTTTGTTTCTTGAGAAGGTACACAGTCGTTTTTCAGTTTGCGAAGCCTCCTCAGTGTTAAGTCCAAGTTTAGCACAGTCCCAAATCCAGACATGCCTCAGACTTTCTCCTGTGTGGGATGGGGAAGAAGATTTATCTGGATCCACGGATGGCTAACCCGATGGCAATGCAGATAACGCACTTGCTCATCCTTGATTGGCCGAGGAAGCTGAAATTCTGCCTGCGCTGCTCCAACAGCTGTTGTAAACAAACATCTATCACTCTGTGCATTTACTTGCCACCCATCAGACTGTTTGCTTTCTTTTGCTCAGGCAATCTGATAAGTTTTAACCGCAGACTCTAATGGATGGAGCTAATCACACAAAAGGCACCAAGATCTTTTTTTTTTTGATTATTCTGGAATTTATATTTTACATCACGATTTAAAAAGATTTTCTTAATCTACTTTGTAGAATTCATAAATTCAACTTAATCATCGTCAGTGTCATATTATTGTCTGTTATGAATATCTAAACATCTAAATAAAGTTTCAAAACCCAACGCACAACTCTTTATCAAACAAACTGAATCCGCTGGCCGTACTGGGAGTTCGTTTGTGAGTGTCTGATGATTGTATGCATTTTCACTCCCAGCTCCCTTATCAGCCAAAGGATGGAGAAGTCCATCTAGCTGGGTTCAGGCTTGTCTCTGTGTTTATTCTTCAGATTGATAATGTTCATTAGTTGAACTTTGCTCCACATGGCACTAAATGCTGTTGTACAGTGAGTAGAAGAAGAATCAAGCTCGATGTGGTCAACGGCCTCTTGAACTGCAGTGACCATCTCAGAAGTGGAAGATTTTTCTTCTACCCACTTTTATATTGGCCATCTGTTTGGTTTTATGTGTCACATTTTAAGACCAGAATGTGCTTTTGTATCTTTAAAAAAATTAAATAAACTATAAATAGCCATTCATTGTTTTCTTATTGTGTTATAAAATAGATTTATGGTGAGGATGGGCTAATCAGCATTTTCTAACACTAATCTGGGTGAGTTACTCTTATAGGCGAGCCGATACTGCTTCCCTTTAAGAGGCTTGATTACCATCGGTGGCTCTAAGTATATAAGAGAATACACAACATCTGTAGATAACTTATGTACCAACAACAATTCATTGTTTCCGCATTTTTTTCGCCTTGACAGTAACAAATATTATCTCAGATTCTACAGGACAGCCCAAACTCAGGCGGTCCAATCACTTCCCTGGTGACAGATGTGTGAAATCCAGCATCAAGGAAAGCAGACAGCTTTTAGGGACATTTGTGAAAGAACGGGTCGCTCTCAGGAGCTCACTGAATTTCAACATGGCTCAGTGACAGGACACCACCTGTGCAATAGGTTCAGTCATAATGGCTACTAAATATTCCCCAGTCAATTGTTACCTGTACTATAATAAAGAGGCCTTCAGATAAGAAGAGTGTGCAGGAAGCTTCATGGATATGTGATATTTATTAGTCAATGAAGACATGAGAAACAATTAAATTATTGTTTTGACTGTTTCTACACATTCACAGAAACACACACGTTACTGATAAAGAGAGATCCCTGAAAAAAACTTTTACAGCATCTAAAAAAATAAAAATGGTTCAACATCAAACTGTGAAATAAAATGAGACGTACCAGCTTCAGGCTGCATCTGGCCATGTCTGTTTTGTATAGATCTAAACGATATCAGAACTAGAATGTGAGTGATTGTAATTTCTTTCGCTAACATGAAAGAAAGTCACAGGCGGCGCACAGTTTTACTTACCGCCTCAATAAGTCTAGGAAAAAAACCAAGCCAGAGATGTGGAAGATTTTGGCTGACCTTCCAGACCAAAGAGTTGTTTATCTTACATTTTAGGAAACAAAACCATTTGTGTTTGCTTGAGCTATCCGTGATTGAAACCATATACTCCAAATTAGACTCTCAAAATGTTCTCTTCATTCAAGGAACAATAACAGACTGGATTAAGTTTTATTGTTTCCCAAGCCTATTGCTGTTTGTGTTTATCAGTGCCTCTAACATGTGTTAAATACACAAGTCGAAGCAAAAAGGAAGAAAAAAAACAACAACATGATTTGCAAACAGGCATGACGTTAAAGCAGATGCAAAATTCAGGTTTTATTTGGACCACACAAAATATTTGATAAATGAATACAGTCTCGGGTAAATAAAGGACAACTTTTTGCTTCTTTTGTTTTTCTGCCTCAACATTTTCTAAAGTTTTAATTTATGCCTATACTTCATGATTCATTTTATTTAGTTGTATAGTTCAGGTTAAGGTTGTTTTTTTTGTTGTTGTTTTTAGCAGAGATGCACCAAGAGACTAGTAAGAATCTCAAAAAGACAGTTTTTTTTTAGTTAATGTATCAGAATAAATACAACATGACTACCCTACCCTTTGTTAGCCTCTATCTAAGCTAAGTCCTAAAGAGGGCGTTCCCTAGTGTGTCATATCCTTTAATCCCAGCTTTGAGGGCATTTCCTAACATGTCATTTCCTTAAGCTTTAGCTTTGCAACTAGCTAAAAGAGATAGAAGGAAAAGAGTGCCTTGTATCACCAGTAAAGTGCTGCTTAAGTTCAGTCTGTTTCCACGTTAGGCCTCATGTCATCCAGGAAAGAAATCACCATTATTGAAAGAGAAACATTTCATAGCAGAATAAAAGGGAATCAGGTTTCGATGGACACTTTCCTGCAAGAATATGAAGGGTAAAAGAAACAGCTGGGGAGATTCGTCAACCCCCCCCAGGCCGTTAAAAATGATTTAGAGGAAAGAGATACAAGGACTCTGCACTTCATGGCTTATCCTGATGTAGCGATTAGAGATGCTATCACCATGTATTACAAATAGATGTAGAATTAAACAGAACCGATAGTCGTTTAAGGGAAACCTGCAATCGTTTAAAGCCTGTCTTTGTTACGATGTTGTACTAATGAATACCACAAAGAAAACCACATTAAAAACAGTTTATTGATCATGTCTGTTGTTTAATATGCTAAACCTTCTGCTATCTTCAAGAGCATTATGCAAAAATCTAATTTCCTAAGCAAACCTGTTTACTTGTTCCCACGTTTCTTTGGTGTTTTTCTTGTCTTTGTTTTGTGTGTGGTTTCCACAATCTTCTGTCCTTTTTGGAATTTGTTGCTCTTGGTTATCTTCTTCTGTTGCAGATATCCTGTGACTATCCTAGGATCTACTCGGAAGGTCGGGGAAGGAAGCACATAGTTTGCATGGCCCAACCCGAAGCTGCTCTCACAATATGTGTGCAACATGGTTCTAAAGTAAAGACAACAACACCCAAGATGTTTCCCTCACAGCTCTACTCCACGAAACATCTGCAGGGTTAGCGACACGAGGATTTGTGATTGCTACGTCAAACAAACACAAACGGATGAAATGTATGAGAGAAGTAATTTGACAAAGTGCTACAGCCTGACAACAACGCGGTATCAAACTCATTTATTCCTGCAATATGTATATACATACGTCTTTTAGTGATTAATCTGTTAAGGTTTGTGGGTTTTCAGATTCATTTAAAGGAAACTGAGACCATTTGAGGTTCCAGATGCACTGGGTTCATTTAGCATTACAGAGTTGAGTTACAGGTTTAACCAAGCACACTTTGTTGGGTTTTCAACCCAAAAACATGTGTTAAAATAATTTGTTTGAGTTTCCTTTGTCTTTATTTAAAAAAACAAAACAAAAAGGCAACAATTTCCCAATGTGAGATTAAAGATTTTCTTTGGATAGAACCATTTAATTTGTATAAAAAATGCATTTTGAATTCATTCCACTGTTAACTAAAGACATTATAATGCAACACAGCATGTTTTACCATCTGAGCTCAATTCAAAATTAGCCGCCTATCACTGCAGGCGAAGCTGTAGCATTTTTAGGTTATGTGTGAAAACAAAAGCATGATGCTGCCAACACCATGTCTCACTGTGGAGAAGAGTGATGTGCAGTATTCATTTTTCTGTCACATGCATTTTACATATTGCCCAAAGAGTTGTTTTGGTTTTCAAAAGTATTGACTCAGAGGTTCTTAATACACCCAGCCGGTGTTACCAACTTTCAGACATTTATCAGAAAAAAAAGTATTTGAAAACTGCGCATTATTTTCCTTCAGCTTAGAAATTGTTATTGTGGTCTGTGACATAAAATCCCATTGAAGTATATAGACATTTATGGTTGTAATGTGAAAAAGAGTAGTTCTGAGCGCAGACGGAGGGCCAAGCTGCTGTCAGTCAGCTGAGAAATGAAAGACACTTCGATTCTGATCCAGAAACCAATCACATGTACCTTTTTTTTTGTTTTCCACGATTGGAAAAGATGTGTCCTAAAAGCATATATTCCTGTTGTTCCGGGCTTGGAAGGGATCTGTCTCTGTGGATTTCCTGAGCAGACACTGGATGCTGCAGGTACGGTTACCCTGCAGAAAGCTCAGGCGACCACACTCCAATTAGACTGAGCTGCTGCTCGCCTTCAGAGCTTTCAAGAGCAGATGGAACTGATAAAGCTGCACGTGTTTGTGAATGCGTGTGTTTGGGTGTGTGTGTGTGCGTGAGGGTCGGAGGGGTGTACCCTGGACAATGGGAAAGGCAGCCATGCACCACGGGAAATATAGAGCATTCAGCTACTATAGATGCTCACTGTAGAACTCGGAGAAACCCTCTAACTTGCTCTGCTGGATTTCAGAAATGAAATGCCGAGCATTAGGTCACACAGAGCAGACGAAATCCAACCATTTGCAACAGTGTCTGTGTGCGCGGGTGCTCACGAGGGTGTACACACATGCACATGTAACTTAAGAAGCAAAACTGAATGTTTGTTGAAAGCTGCAGATTTTGTGTTCCTGTCAAACTGCTGATTAAAGTAGATAAGTGACAAAAGAAAAGATTGCACAATTTCTTGACAGTCAGTCACTCCAGGATGTGGAGGAGATTTTTGCAGCCTAAAATTACTGATTTTGCTTCATTTTCTCAAATAGTTGCACACAAAATGTGATTTCTTTTGTTAGGTTTTGTTTTTGCCATAACTCTGTCTTACAAAAACATTGAAATCCTCAAACATAACCTTGCCAACAAAGAGAGGAAATTAAAATAGTTAATATTAAAAGTGCAAGCACCTTCTCGGTACAATATTAGTATTATTTATACAAAAGAACATGTCCTGGGGAGTTGTCCATGTGCAAAAGAAAAAATCCACATCGGTCATTCAAGTTTACATGAAATGTACACATGGTATAAACAAATATGCTTTTGTCTTGCAGGTTTGGCTTTCAAGAAATGTTGTGAAACAGGAAGTTAAACTAGAAAGGGGCTAAGAGATTGGTCAAAATTTAGTAGAGTGCAGAGGAAAAGTTGTCATGACTGGTCAATTTGCATTAATAGTTGGATCTGCAACATTGCAACTATAAGTGCGAAAAAAATCCTTTTCAAGCACATTTAAATTAAAGCACAAACAGCATTATTAAAAGGATTATTATTATTTTAACAAATCAAACAAACTTCTGAAAACATGCTGAGATAAAAAAACATATCTAAGGTCAGCACTGACATGTGATTCTTCCTGTTGTTTTTTATTAGTTTTACACATTCATAGTTTTTAAGCACTCAAAATGCGTGTAGGTTTAAAGACCAGCAATGACTGTTTTCCAATCAAACCTGTGTTTTTGACGTAGTTTGGAAAATCTGTCATGTTCTCGGCTGATTCGGGTCATTTTTTTTTCCCCTTGTCCAAGAGGAAGCAAAACCAGTGTTGTCATAAGCTTTTGTCCCCAACTCCAGTTTGACTCAAACTATTTAACTCTCGTAAATGAACATGAGGAACATTTGTCTACATTTGCCTATAATCTGCCCCAGTGCAATTCATTAATAAAATAAATGCCAAGCATAGGCAGTAAAGTAATGCGCTGCGTTTAGTGCTTTCTTCGTAATGTGTTTAGCTCCTGATGCTTTTTTCTCAGTCTCGCTCCTGCTGACAATGTTTTCATTTGGAGTAATTTCCATAAGCACTAAGCCAATGTTAGCACATCTACGAAAATTTACCACACAACATCTTTTAGTCTGGCGTCTCAAGGGCCACAGAAATAGCGATGGTGGACCAGATTTGGCCCACAGGCCTTTAGTTTGACACTAGACAAACGGAATAGGGTATTGCTGAGAAAATCGCAGACAGTATGCCAACAACAGGTACTGGGGATCCCATTTTCCCAGTGAATACAGGAGCAATTGTTTATAGGAACATCTGTCTGGATGCTGAGATGATACTTGGGATCAACTCAGAATATTCCTCATAAAAACACAACACAACCAGAAATATGGCTCCATACGCTGAAGCATCTGAACTCTGCTTTGTTATTCATACTGTACTTCCTCACTTCAAATGTCAGATGAGTTAGTGTAAATGTCATCTATGCTTATGGCAACAAACAGATGTCTAACACACAGATTCCATTTTTTTTCTTCCTTTCTTTCAGTTTCCAATAACTTCAACTTCCCACATAGACAGAATATACAGTCCCGAAGGCGAGAGGGAATACGTCTCTTGGATGATTTAACTGAAAGGAAATGAGCCGAACAGAGCAGCATATTATTCTCCCACAGCCCCAATCTGCTCAGCCATTCATCAAGAGTTTGAGTGGTGTAACTCAGCTCAACGCCAGTATTTCAACACAGGATGACATTTGTACCGAACGCTCAGAGACGCAGGCAGACATCCCCACAGCCACTCCCGTGAAATCTGGTATATCAGAGCAACATTCAAGGGAGGAGATGAGTGAAGGGCCCGAACCTCTTAAATGTTGTTTAATCGCCTCAAGTAGCAGCAGTAACTACGCCGACTGGCCCTTGCACTCCCCCTTTTGCTCCTTAACTCATCGTAATAATTGAAAATTAACTTGATGGATGTGCTTAATAGCTGAGCAGAACAAGACCACTTGCAGGGCGCATCAATCTCTCCCTGCCAGGGGTGAAGACAAAGACAAGAACCTTCTCCATAACCATGGAGCTTGGTTTCACCTACTGCTTACAGACCATTTTAAGGTAATAAGAAAGAAAGCACTGCAAATAAAAACAAAAATGGAGGAAGCTCGCATGGTGAAATAAAACAAGTACCCGAGGAGGTGAGAATCTGAGAGGGACAAAGAGATCCAAAAGAAATCCTGTTTGAGGTTTGTGTTTGTCAACATAATGCTTGCCGTCGTCATTCATGAGACACAGTGATGGCAGCATCATGCTGCGGGGAAACTTTTTTTTTTTGTTGTTCTTGAGCAGATCAGAGTTGACAGCCAATGCAGCTAAATATGGAGCAATCCTGTAAATAAAAAAACATGGCTCAATGCTGCAAGTGACTGTAAACTGGAACAGAGGATCATATTCTACCAGGACAACAGAACTAAATATACACAGTGAATAGTTTAGATCAAAGCATGTTCATGTTTTATTTTATAACAGTCCTGATTAAGACTCTGTCTGATTGTCTAGATTCAATGTAACTTAGCTTGAGATATTTTGCAAAAGAGGAATGAGTGAAAATGTCCAATCCTAGTCCAGACGTAAACAGCTGCTGGATGTATAAACCAGTGTCTTGTAGTTGTAGTTGCACCAATGGCGATTCTACCAAGTTGGCAAATAAAAAAATAAAAAAAAGAACATTCTTTTCTTTCAAATTTTTGCTTGCAGAAAGCCATAATTGCTTTTTCATCCCACCTCACAGTTACACACTAATATGTGTTGTTCTTGCACCTGGAAGCTGAGTAGGACACGCTGACATTTGTGGTTTTTATTTGACAAGCAGTTTAAAAAAAGGAATAAAATTCAACACTGTGTTAATACTTTTGCAAAAGCACTGCTAAAGAAATTAGGAAGAAGGCGAAAAAATAGTGGAGGTGTTTTGCAAAATTCTTCCTCAAATACTTTACTTAAAGCATTATCTCTCTTGCGATCTTATGCAAACAAGACAGAACCACAAAGTCCCGGTACCCACTGTCTCTCCAGTCTGTTTAGAATACAGAGAACATTCTGCGTGGTTCCTAAGTGCTCATTAAAACCGGGAGATTAACGCAGTGACTTTGGGAGAAGACACTAGTTCCACATTCCCGATCGCCTTGTACGGACTGACGCGACCAGCGGCCTAAACGTAGCTAAATCAGTCGTTCTCTGCCATGCCACTCATCCAGAGCTGGTGTTTTAAAACTTATCTTTGCATATTCAGATAATGAGACTTCCTCCCCGCCTCGCTGCCCGTTTCATGTGTTATTACTGTGAATTAAGGCAACTAGTACTACAACAAATCTTTGACATTAAAAGTATTCTGATTACCTGTGAAAGCCTGTCGGTGGAATTACTTTAAATTGCTAAAGCGGTTTGTCATCCAAACTGTTTATATTGTAAGGAAATTAAGGCAGTGTGTCAAAACCAGCTGGATAAAAGGGAAGTAATTTTATGGAGTCGTATTTTCAGGAACACTAGAATCTCATTATTGCTCTTTTTCACCACATTTTTCAAAATAACCGCTTTGAAACGCTCCCCTTAGTTGCAATATAAATGAACTGCATCCCAGTTTGGCTGACCCTCAAATTCCTCCTTGCCGGGCTTGCAGCTCCCTTTCCTCTGCTACACTCGCTTAGGAAAACATCTCACAACAATTAGTGAGGAATTAGAGGGAACGATGTTAATCTTATTTCCGCCTTGTGCGTGATCATGTCAGCATCTTAATGACACCTTTAGTTGTGAAAATTTGCTTAAACCCGAGAAGCTTTGGCTCGCAACTCCAGTTACACTTTCACGCAGACACACACACCCCTACACACGAGGTGTGGAAGCTGAGTAGGGAGATTTTTTTTTTTTTTTTTTCTGGGAAGCAGGAGGAGAGAAAAGCAGGGGACGAACACCTGCTTGCAATTTTAAGGAAAAAGCAGAAACGTCTTAAATCTGGACTTGGCTGGCTGGTTGGCATAGGAGCACAGCATTGTTTTACAGATCAGGCTGATATTAAGCCTCCATAAGTGCCAACATCTCCGGAGAACAGGGCTAAGTGCTGACATTTTTGACACCTTGCCAGAGAACCTTGTGGGTATGGATTTTAGCGTAGGAATGTGATAAATATCTTTTATAGCTCTTGCACTTCTGTAAAAATCAACGTATCCATATGTGCATTCCAGGCAGCAGTCCAATTATCACCTAAGAAGTCCTTCTGCCTGATTCACCGGTGAGTTGTTGAATTGATTAGGTGTAGGTTACGAGGCCATTCCTGAAAGGTATTTATCCAATCAGATGGAAGGCTACAAACAGGCTATCTGAATTAATTCCTCTGTGATCATGCTAGTTTGTCTACAACCAGTTTTTAAAAGGCATTTCTTTATGAAAAGTGGGGATAAAATGTGGAGATAAAAACTTAACTTCTTCATCTTCCTCTGATGAATCCCATTTTTAATTTAAGCACAATTATTCACTGGAGAAAACAAATCTCATAAAAACAGTTGTGATCATAGGACCACATTTTGTGCACCCGTTATTTAAAATAAATACGATATAAGGCTTTATGCTGTATTTTTGATCAACAGGGCGTCTCTGAAAGCTAACGTCCTCTTTGTACATTTCATGAATCATTCTTTGTCACTTCCAAAAATTGGAAAGGCAAGAGGACTTCAGGAGATTCATGTTATACTTCATAAATCATGAAATAGCAGCAAACCTATTCCAACTCTGGAAAAGTGTAAAAGTGCAATTACAAAAGTGTAATTGCAGTCAGGGCAGCAATTACGGCCCTCAGAACAGCCGGAAATGTGACATTAAAAAAAAAAGAAAAGAAACCAGATTAGTTTCCCTTCGAACAACGGGGGGACATTGCAGTAAAAATCACATTCAGAATTCCCCGCTGGAGAGCAGCATCCTCGGATAACAGAGTTTCCAAAATGACCATTTAATTTTAGTTATTTGTACACATCTTCACATGGGGTCACAGGACTTGTGGAACAGTTTTGATTGTAATAACTCACACTGTGCGCTGAAATATATTTTTGTTTCAGCGGTTACGAGTCTGTTTTTGTGTTTACACAGCATGGTTTATATTGACTTAGGGCTGTGTCTGAGCTGTCCATAGGATCAGCGTATCTTTGTTTACTAGAGAAGTCTGCTGTAGATTAGACAATAAGAGGCAAGTGAAACCACAGTGACGTGAACATTTGGTTTACGTACCGCTCTGCTCTTCAGCAGTGTTTGATCCATTGTTATGAAAAATTACATCCATCTTTATGTATACTTGTGTATCAGAGCTGCCCTGTGTAAACACCACAATGCTTGTTCATGTAATCTAATGTGATCTTGTTAGAACAAAGAGCAATAACATTAATCTTTGTCTCTGCTGAAATGCCACCCTTACCTTGCAAATAAGAAAAAAAACTCCAGTTGGTTTGCACTGAAAACTAGGAAGATGTACAGTAAAGGACAGAAAGGTGTGAACTCGACAAATCAGGTAGAGTGTCATACCAAACGCACTATCACCAGAATGAACCATGGTAGTGGCAGCATCATTGAGATGGGTGTGGGGGTTTCTGTACCAGGGACAGAGAGGTTCGAGTTCGAGTTGAGGAAAGGTTAGAGCTGAATTTAGCTCCAGGTTTGCCCTGGAAGGAATTATAGGGTGCAAAATACTTAAGAATAGGGTGGAGGTTGGGAAAATGTGGTTGTAGAAATTATTAGCCTTGTTTCTTCTTCTTGTGCTGTTTTACTACAACACATCTCAATAAAAGGCAATGTTTGTGATTGCAACACGTTAATATGGGGAAGGTAAAAAACGCTGGACAACACTTGAAAGGCCCAGCATTAATCACCCATCAGCATCATTCTAACAGTAAATGTATGAATTTACAGTGCATAAAAAAAAAAAACACAACTCATCTAAATACAGAATAAAACCTCTCCACCTCATGGACTCATGTGCTAAGTTTTTAAGGTGACTGCACTTAGTTTACATTTCTTCGGAGCCGGACCGCGACCTGCAGAGGGGCTGCTGCTTGCACCGGCTCTACACAGTGCTCCAACCTCCAACTGATAAGAGGAGTCGTCAGGAACAATGCATGCAATTGTGAGGTTCTGCAGGGTGACGGAGGCAGCCGTGCAGACTTGCACACCTCCAGCCGCGACGAGCCACGAAAACAAACAACTTATCATTTTTATTTACACATTCCTTTTGGGTTATCTCTGAGAGTCTGAAAAACTAAATAACTCATCGGAACCGCAGGAAACGATAGCTTTTTGCTCATGCAGACTTTCACATACTTCAGCAACAAAGATGATATTTGGCTTGAAACATCGGAAGCAGTGTTGCATAAACGACGTTGTACCTGTAAGCGGAACTTTATTTTGGCACATAATGCCTTTTATAATAATAGTGTTGGAGGGAAATAAAGTGTCTGTCTATACATCTAAAATCAGCTGTTGGCTGCAATATGGCTATAATTCAGCACCATGGACAGCAATTGTATAATTAACAGCAATTAAGCTAGAACTAAAGGCAGTTATTAACGGGTCTCAAGCCCTACCCAGCAAGTCTGGCACCTCCCCTCTCTCCAACCTTAAACTGATAAGAAGAGTCTTCAGGAACAATGCATGCAAGATGACGGAGGCGGCCGTGCAGATATGTACACCTCCCCAACATCCTGCTACTACTTACACTACAGTATTATAAAATCTATTTTTTAAAAACCTGGAGGGAATGCAGTGGCACAACAGCAGCAAAGGGAATGTTTCTTCTCCCTTGTTGTTATTGTTCCAGCCCTAATCTGCAATTCTTTCAATTGTAGTCATTTCATTAAAACAGACATGTTGATAAAATCCTGTAATAAACAAAACCACAACATTGTCCGGAAGCATGTCATTATATTTTTTGTTGGAACGCACCTCGCTTATCGCTTACTATTGACCCTTCATATCAAACTTTGAATTTGGAGAGTTTGCTACTTTTGTGGAGAATTATCAGAAATCTGAGGCATTGCATGACGCAGAGCTGTTGCTACAATCCAGCAGAAGTTGCTCACCACACATCTCACCACAGACAGAGATCTGTGCAGGTGTTATCAGTCAGACTACTTAAACACTTGGGAACAGTGTGCCTCCCCATCATTCCCTGTAAATCTTCCTGCGATAAAACCCTGTGAGCTTCCTTTGTGTGACGAAAACACCCGGTGTATGAGCGGAGATGAAAGGACAGCCTTTTGACGACGAGCGGAAACAAACAAGTGAAAGATGGCAAGCTTACCTCTCGCCCCCACCTCGTACCTGCGCCGTGTCTCTCCGCTCTCCTACGTGCCGTTTCTCCAGCAGTCACACGGGATTCCTCCAGATCATCAGTCAAGCATGTGCCGGCTGATGTAGGGATAGAAGTTTGGAAAGAGCTCAGGAATTTTTTTTTATGTAAACTTACCTGGATATACGAGCTCCTTCTCAATAGATGGAAAACTTAAACTCTCCAGCTTTTCAGCTTCTATTTTCGGCTCTTAGCAAAGCAGATTCTGCTAACGGGCTTTTAAATGAAGAACATAGAAAAATGGGGTTTCTCAAAAAGTTATGTAAGCTAAGGAAATGCCTTGTTTTAGTTTTATATTGCCACAAATCACTTCAACAAAACACAACTTAGCCCATGATTGTGGGACAATCTGTTGACATTACAGCTATTCGTTTTACTTCAACAAATCTGACTCATGCAGATGTGGCACATCAAAAAATCACAATTACAGTTTGCCACAAACAATGTAGGGAACATGGAAGACGGTTCTGTGCGGATGGTGCAAAACACTATATTTGGAGGCACAACACTCAAAACATGATCCCCACAGTCACGTCATAGTGATGTTTTGGTAGCAAGACAAAATGTGATGGATTTCCAAACTTTTGGAAGACACTGAGCGTTCATGTTCCTTTTGTTATAGTTTAAAATCTGGTGTCACCCCTTTGGAACATTGAAATAAATGAACACAAATAACCTTCCTGGAACATTCCCGGGTCACAATTAGAGCACACGCATGCAGACAGTCTCATCATCTTCTTAAAATTTTGGCTCCACGCAGAAGCTGACGCAGAAGGCAGCCAACATTCCCCTCTTCTGATTCACCTCTTGCTCATCAGGACAGATGGAAGATGGTGCAGACAGCTATTTGTCTCTGTAATGTATAAAGTAATCAGCTTCCAGAAAGAAAAAATAAAAGCTAAACATGGGGGATGTTTTTTTTAAATAAATTTAAAAAAAAATCCACCAATCCCAGATGCAGGTGCTCCAGCTAACCAGCATAGTGATCTACATTCAATGCAAGGCCAAGGTTTTATAGGTATTAAGTTTCAATATGTTTTCATATGGAAGGAGGTAGCAAAATGCAGAATAACTAAAAAAAACAAATATACTCCAAATGACAGGATTTCTTCAATTTGCATAGAAATCTGCCAGATGAGAGTTTTGGAGTAGATAATGTGTGATGGACAACAACACCGGTTCTTTTTCTGTTAACAAATATTCTCACAATTTATTAGAAAACAATATTGAGCACATTGCACATTATGTTGCTGCCATGTGTGCTGTTGTAATTGGAAAACATGCCACATAGGTCCAGATGAGAGGCAAGGAAGAGGATTTTGTGGAACATTAATTATCGTCACATCTGAAAAATACATGTTGCTTTTGATGCTTTTTCTGTGCTTTACATTGATCATGCATACTGTCTGATTCACCTTGTAAAACAGCTCGAACTATTTCCAATTCTTGATTCATATTAGTTAAAAAAAAAACATAACCTCCTTGTCGAAGAAGAAACATAACTAGGTAGAAACGTTGAAAACCGAATGCTGTGTTTAGCATCCTATGTTGCCTATTAGAGCTATTAGTCGTTGTTCATATTCCATAGAGAATGTAAAGCTGGACTTTAACTGTTATATGTTCAAACGTCTGCCAGCAATCCCTTTGTTTGTTCCACAACAAAGACTGAAGACTCAAACAGGTAAAATAGAGAAACTTTGACAAGAGAGTCAACTCTCTTGTCTAAACCTGTACCCTGTAGGAATTAAAGTGCCACTAACATTTTCTGTGCTCATTTTTGACGTCTTAACTTTTTTCTGATAATGAAAGGAGTCCTCTTCCATCAGAAAAAATGTCCACGGTAAAGAATGTTGATGTCAGCGCATCCTGCTGCTGCTTAGTTGTGGTACATTCCAGAAAAAGGTTGTATTTTTAACATTTCTGACTCATCAGTGGTTATCAAGCTAAAATTTGTCCAATTTTCCAACACATCTCTAAAACCCTGATCAGTTTTTTACTACTACAGCCGTACTGCACTGTCAAACGTCTCAAAAAGAAGCACCAAAATGTTCTGGTTATGGTAATCCCAGCTGCATAAAGCCAATTTGGCCTCTTTGAACATACATACCATGCTTCTATAAATGTATACGGTTCAAGTTTTAGGTTGGAGTTTTAAACACAGTTCATTCTCCCTCCAGTTACTTCTTCGGTCAATTTTTGATTGTTCTCTGTGACCTAAAAAAAAAAATCTCCACAATGTCCCCTCTGATTTCCTTCAGTAGATTCTCCTGTCATGTGGAACCCATGTTCACATGACAGACAGAAGGAGAAAGATAAAAGTGTGACACATCGCTCCAGAGAGCTTCTCAGCAATGTTCTCCGGTAATCAGCAAAGGGCTTTGACTTCAAACAGTCCTGGCCCAACTATGGAAATAAAACACAGGAAGTCGAAGCACCACCGAGGGACACTCGATCCTGTCAGAGTCCTACAGTTCATGAAACAGAGGGGCTTCTCTTTACAAACAATACATCTAGTTTGCAGCAAAGCTCTAAACTGTCAAAAGGCTTCAAGCCGCAGCAAAGCGACGGTGTATAATGTCGACCCCTGAGAAAATACATTTGTTTGTGTTTTTAAAGAAGGCAAAAGAAAACTACTGGGAACTTTGGCAAAAGTTGTTGCGACTAAATATTTCATGTGTTTTCAGGAGCAATGATTAAAGGTTTCAGAAAAATAAACATCATGAATGAATGATGATCTCATACTCATTATAGTCCTTAGCAACTGTTTTATTCATGGCAAGGTTACTGGTTTCCATCACAAAGAAAAAAACTGTGATTCAGACCGACTTTCATTGAGTTAGACAAGACCCAGGCACCACTGTGTCAACTGTCCACCCATCCAATAAGGTCTGTGTACAAGTCCTTCTGCTTCCCTGCTGTTGCTTCTTCACTTTCCTCATTTCTACTCAGATCCAGTCTAAATATCAGCACCGAAAACCAAATTAGAAACCCAAACATTGAGCTCAAGTGATTTCCTCTGTGTTATCACCTTCACTTTGATTATTTCCCAAAGTGAAATAATGGAATTATTTCATTATTTCAAAATGAAATAGTCAAAGGTGGTGGTGGTGGGAGCCATCTGGCTCCCTCCTGCTGGCTCCCACCACCAGGAGGGAGCCAGCATGGAGGCTCCCTCCTGGTGGTGTGGTCTGTTTCTGAAACGTTCAACTGAACCGGGAAGCTAAGAGACATGGTGGCTTAAATCTCCTTGGTTCTTATGTCTACCAACAGTAACTCGAGTCGACTTCAGTGCTCTTAAACCCAAACTATTGCTTAATGCTTAAAATGTAATGATTTTAATCTTTTCTACTGAGCTATTAGCACATTAGAAACCCCCCACTGAGCACACTAAGGTCTTTAGTAAAGTAACTTTTTAAAAAAAAAATCAATGTACCTTTTTTGCCTTATTATATTTCTTTACAATAATAATTCATGTTTGTCTACAGTAACAATTGATTTTGAAGATGGTAGGTGATTGCTGATTTGCAATCAGTTCAATCTTTCATGTTTCAGGTAACCTGCAGTATCTGCAGTGTAGCAGAAAATAATATACAGTGTCTATAAAAACTGTTTACCCCCTTGGATATTTTCAATTGTGAACAACAAAGTTTAGCTTTTTTTTTTTTTTTGGACAAAAAAATATGAAAAAAAACCCCCAAAACTTTAACATCAGAGTGAAAACTGAGTTCTACAAAATAATGTCAATTAAATAAAAAGATATTGAACACTGCAATAATGATTGCATAAATGTTCAACCCCTTCAAGTCTGTGATTTCGCGGGTGTAGAGATCTCTCAAGAACCTTTAGACCCCGCTCAGAACCGCGATGTAATTACTTTGTAATTGATCAAATATGAGTTTATAGACAATTACAACTCAGTAAATTAAAACATGCATTCTGGTGAGGCTTATTTGTCAGATTAAAATAACATTTGAAAATAAAAATCTGTAAACAGGTTTTTTTCTCATTTTCAGAAATTAAATGTCATCAGTGGCAAGTAAAAATACTCAAAATTGACATAAATTAAGGCTTTAAAACATTGTTGTAAAATGTTTTGATAATATTCTACTTTATCGAGATTCAACTGCGTCTTCATTCATTGCAGATTCGAGAAAGAAAACGGCAAGGTTCTCAAAACACCTTCCAAGAAAAATCTATAAATACGTCAAATTAGCCTTGTAGTTTTCATGAGTAGTGCATGAGATGTCATTCATTTACAGGCCCTATGAAATCACTTTTTGAGCAGTTAATGATAAACATAGCTGTAGCTGACAATGTAATGTCCTGATTCAGTGACTGGCCGTCTCAGTAAGGTGGGGGAAGGGGGATACTGCCGATTCCAAGCATGCCTTCTCACCAGGATGCCTCCTTTTTCACATCACCCAACTCTCTCCCTTTCTCAAACTAATTTCATGTTCTGTTTTTTTCCCGCCCCGCTCTCCAAGAGCTCGTCCAAACGGCTGACGTTGATGAATGCGTGGAAAGGATCCGCTGCAGGTAGGATATGGTTACGAGCTGAGCTGGAGGAGCGGGATAAGAGGGAGGAATAGAGGCAGGCAGAGAGGTGGGAGTGGGTGGAGGTGCAGAGGGTCAGGATGTTTGTCTTCCAATGAGCCGTGACTCTGAGAGAAAGAGGAGCAGAGAGTGGGATGAGAGAAGAGAGGAGGGTGGGAAGAGATGAAGGGGAAGAGATTAGCGGAGGGTGTCACTGCATCTTCACTGAACTGGTTGCAGAGGTGAAAACAGAGCTAAATAAGACTTTTATATGCTAGCAAAGTTATTCCTGAGGGCACAGTCACACGTAATGCGGCAAACCTCATTCGGAAAAGCAGGAAACAGAGAGCAATGCACCTGGAAGTACTGAGCAGTCAGAAAGTGCATGCCTTTGCTGGGGAATGTGTGTGTGTGTGTGTCATTTCTTTGCAGCGCTGTGGGATTTGTTTATTTGCTTTTCTAGATAGCTCATAAAAAGTGTGTAGAGGTGTGTGTGTGTGTGTGTGTGTGTGTGATGTGTATGCTAGAGCAAGGTGTGTGTATGTGTGGGGTAAAGGGGGTGGGGTGTTCATACGGGTGTGTAAACAGAGCGCGGTGTGCATACACACACATACACACACACCCGTGCTGAGGTATTTATAAGTCCTGAGAGTGGAGATTCCCTCTGCAAACTGAAGGTAATCTCCTTCCAAACCAATGAAACCCACAAACACACACGCGCACACACACACACCCCTACAAGCATTATGACATATTACATTTTATTAATAGTGTGTAAAAAAACATACCCAGATTTTATTACATTTAATGTTTTGATTTTTACACGTATATACTGAGTGTAAACTTCAATATTCGTGTCAGTAGCTGTGGTTGTATAAATCGATTATTAAAACTCCAAGAGTGAGCTATCATTTTGAGTTTCATTTTGTTTATTTTTGGAGAAATGCTGTTCAAACCAAACTGGCGCTGTATGAGAAGTCACCGATGGCAACAAAAACTTCCAGAAAGTGGTTACCATTCCCGGGACGAGTCTTTAACATCGCCGTTGAGGAATTTCTGCAGACTAACGGATCGAGCTAAAGCATTTCAGTCTGACTTAAGTCCAGACTTTGATTAGGCTGTTCTAAATTATTTCTCTGCGGTACCTTTGAGGCTTTCAGAGCTGGAATGGCTTGTGTGCTTTGGAGCAGAAAAAAGCAGCCCCAGATTGTCCTACTACCACCACCATGTCTGACTGACAGTATAATGCTCTTGTGAAAAGCTTGGATCTTTGCTCTGCATAACTCTTTGCAATCACTTTGCAAGCTCTCATCCTGGTGTGTCTAAAGGTAATTAGGACCACAGCGTGCGCACAATCGTTTCATTATCTCCTTCTTTCTGTCGGCTCCTCTGTACCCAGAAAATGGGTGGTTAAATGTTACAGAGCCAGGGTTTCTGCTGTTCATTATTGTGCTTCTAACATCTAATATCATGCGCTGTCATGACAACTAGTAACTTGGAACAGCTGATGGGGCTTTTCAAAGCCAGAAAATGCCTAAAACACAACCTCAGACTTTCAGACAATTTTAATAAGAGACACTTGAAAATGTGTTGATGAACCAAAGTGGAAGGTTGTGATTTTGGCTGCCTGAGACACAGGCAGGTGAAGAAGGACGACCTGCAGATATTTGCAATAACATAAGCTGTAATCCTTGACATATTACTGAGAACTAGTGTTCCTGGTCTCCATTATTAAACATCCCTGTCATCGCTGACTTTGCCACA
This sequence comes from Brachyrhaphis roseni, assembly GCA_903066815.1. Lineage (NCBI taxonomy): Eukaryota > Metazoa > Chordata > Actinopteri > Cyprinodontiformes > Poeciliidae > Brachyrhaphis > Brachyrhaphis roseni. Next base: position 74,777 of record CAEFZY010024697.1, on the reverse strand, counting down.
CAAGAAAACTGTCTGTGTTGATTTATTTGCACAAGACATTCTTTTTTTTTTCCTTCATTTTCGTCTTCTCCCCTCCTGGGTCCTCTCAGGATGTTGTTGATTGAACATTGCGGTGCAAAGGCTTTTCATGACTAAAATATTTCACTACGACCACAAATTTTCCATCTTTTCTCCAGGGAGCCAACAATTCTGATTTGTCCAAGCTGGTGTCCAAACAGCGGCCCAGTTTTAAGCAGAAAACATACCTTGGAAACCGTAAATTCCTCCCGGCGCAAAGCACATGTGGGGGGAAAAATGATTTTATCTCCCCGCATCAAGCGGAGGCCACATGAAACAACAGCAGCCGGGAATCGAGTCGCTGCTCTTTTCTCATAAAAATTATTATAGTCTAATAACTCTGATTTTAACAGTTTGCAGCAAATGCATGAATCAACGGATTCTCCCTGGGATCCAGCTGCTGGCCACTATTTGCTCGGTAATTTGTTTTTCTTCTTTGAACAGTTTGTGGTAAGACCTAATTCACTGGGGGATGCTTTAAGTGTGGACTTTGGCTTTAGAGGAGAAAACTGCAGATTTATTTGATAGAAAACGGAGGAAGTTTTTAAATCAATAACTCTAATCCTTTTGAGACTGAAGATGCGGCTGTCAGTTATGGCTACGGTGAAATTATTGCTTTCAGGCTGCAGCCATCTGTGGTTTAAAAAAACTCACATCTCAAGTTTGATTCAGAGGGTCAGATAACACATACACATGCAGCCCTATGCACACACACGCGCACACACACACAGGTTTGTATTACCCATATTAGGACATTCAATAGACGTCCATTCATTGTAGTAACTCTATTTATGTCTAATGCAAACATTTTCCCTAGCCCTTACTAGCCTATAGCTAGACGTAACCATAACGCCAAAACAAGGCGGTCCGGACCAGGCTTTGGTCTCCATAAGTCCTGCTGGGTTGCAGAGGGTTAGGAAATATTCCAGTAACAATGGTTCTAAATAGGATAGCTAGACAAGTACACACACACACACACCACCTGCTAATCCTCTATATATGCCAATAATTTTGTTGTTATTCTTCACAAAATTGAAGTCCCCTGGTTAATGACAGCCAAAATAAGTTTCAGAATGTGTGCTTATTAATCATGTATTATTGCCTACGATAGCGTACAGCAAGTAGTATTTCCTGGTGTGAAGAATCTGGGCCATTTCATTTTAGTCACAATCAATGTTGGAACCAGACACTGCCAAATGATTCATCCAAGTACAACAAACCTGTCCACATCAACGGTCCCTCTGCGCTCCCGAATCTATGCTGCATTAGGCATCCCCCCACAGACAAGCCCGGTGTTGCATGTCTGTGTGTGTCTGCAGAACGCTGTCCTCTGACCTGGAGCAGAGTTCTTCTGAGGACAACTGGGCCCCGCTGATTGAAAACCAAGTCCTTGCCAAGGTGTCACAAGCACTCAAAAGGTTCAATCAAAGTAGCTGAGGTGTGATCGTCCAGGGTGATACGTCAAGGTTTGCATCATCAGAGGATTTTTCTACAGCAGAAATCAGTTCAGGTTGTAGACCGGGATCCAGCTGCGCTGTCCAAGGCCTGAGGAACGGTGAGAGTCACTGCAAAGAATTTGTCTTTGTCCATTGTAAGTTTTCTGTGGGCCTTTTGACCCTGAACATGGTCTGCTTTGCAGAATGTTTTATGTCATAATCTGCAAGCTGTTTGTTCACTTCATTCTTGATTCAAACTATAAAAAAATAAATGTCAAGCTGCAGCTGAAGTCTAAAGCAGGATAACTGCTTTGAAGTTGGCATAAAAGTCAAGCCACTTTGGTTTTTATTAATAGAAACTCCACATATTTTTCATTCTCAAGGCAATCTTTTAATAAATATGTCTATAGGGCTAGTCACAGGGCTACAGGCAATAACTGTCCACATGGATGTTGCATTAATTTTAGTTTTTCATCTTTCATCAGGGTGGACTCAGGTTGTTTACTCACAAGTTTGAAATGCTTGTGGATTTTGTCCAAAAAAACGACTCAAAATATGCCATAAAAACACATTCCCTATAATACCTGGTTTTGGCAGACAAACTACAAACGCTTTGCAGGAGTTTTTGGATAATTTTGTATGTAGAACCAATTTAATTTGGTTAGTTCCCTGCCATGTATGCTGCTATTAAGCACAGTTTGTGCATTTTAATAGGATTGAGGTTTAGCCTGCCTTATTCATTCCAAGCATTCCAAGTTTTGATCACTACCAGGTTGGAACACACAGTTGTGTCCATAGTTCACATGTTTATCTGCTGTTTGGAGGTGAAGGCAAAAAATTAGGAGTAAGTCTACATTCATGATAATACCATGATAACATATTTGAAAGTCTTGACTCTACCATACATTCGTCGTTTCATTACAACACAGATCAGTCTTTGACTCACAAGCTCAAAAGACATCTGTCCCCAGAAGGCATCCGTGTTGTTTCTGCGGAAAGTTGCAAATTTCACTACTGTTCTCACATCTTTGTGTTTAAAAGTCTTGATCCTTGGTGAACTCTGTTGTTCTGGCGTATGCTCATCCACTTCTTTCTCTCAGAGAGTGATAATTTGCTTCAGAAAGTTAAAATTTGGACAAAACTGAGTGCTCCAACAGTTTGATGTTAACAAACACGTCGAAATTGTGTTAAAGTGGACAGAGTGGACTATAGCATTCATAATGTAATAATTGTTATTGTTAAAGTCCTAAGTTATTATGAGGATCAGGCCAGTGATTTTGACTGGCTTACACAGACATATAAATCTTTCAAACAAAAGTATCATTATTTACAAAACAATGCAAAGTTGGCACTTTTAATTGACTTTTAATGCAACTTTTAGAGCAACTTTGCATTAAAAGTGTCATTATTTACCGAATGACACTTTATGAAGACTCCTTCATGTTCATGACAAGTGTTATCTCATGTTTATGACTCTTATGCACTCCCCGTCAAATAAAGTGTTACCCAAAAAAGTGACCAAAATGCAAATTATAACTGAGGACTCTAAAAGAAATTAAAAACATTCGAGGTAGGGACGGTTACTAGCCAAATGTTGCAAGAGAATCTTTGTCTTTTTGCCAGCTCTTCAGTTACATTTGTTGTAAATGAAGACCTGTTTGCCAAAAATGCATCAGAGCGTATCGTGTTATCAGTCTTTGATTGTGTTTTCAATGCATTCTTGGTCTTCAGTGTCAAGAGTTTTTTATTCTTCCATAAATCAAGTTAACATTTTCTAAATTAAATGACGAGGATTTAAAGTGTTCTCCTGTCCTTTTTGTTCTGCTTTTATTCTAGTGAGCTTAGAGCAATGGTTAAAAGTAAGTGTGAAGAAGCCATAGCTTGTGGTAACTATATGCACATCCAGTGTAGTAGATGTGTTCATACCCCTTGCTGTTATTCACTTTTGCCACATGGCAAACACTTCTGTATATTTCTTTTGGATTTTTTGAGCTAGATATATAAATGAATGGCATAACTGTAAAGTAATGAAAAGGACAAACAGATTTATAAAACATTTTATTAATAAAATCCTGACATATTTTGTGTCCAATTGTATTTCATGGCCTAAGTCAATACTTCGCAGAACCACCTTTTGAAATTTTTGAGAGTATGTGAACTTTGCTTTATTTATTTATATTTCTCTTTTTGTTTTGCCTTTGTGTCATTCTGCAAGCTGCTGATACACCTGAATATCACACACTTAGGGACAATAAATGATATTTCTCTTCCATTCTGTTATATTATCAGGTTTGCAGTTGTTTAACAACTTTCCCATTAACCAGGTCAAAGTTGAATGAATACAGGCATGCCACTCAATGATTTTATTTTATTTTCATTTTTGTCCTTTTCCTTCCACTCGGTGATAAAGTGACAATTTTGTCACAGAAAATCGTAATGAAATGTACAAAAATGCATGAAAATTTGCGGTTGTAATGATCCTAAATGTGTGAAAAAGCTAGACGGGCATTTTTGCAAGGTGCTATAAATGTTAGTAACGAGGATGTGTGTCCACATTACACAGCAGTTAACAGAGTTTACTTTGCATCATGGACCCTGCTAAGAGAGTAGTTGCCCAGTGTCCCAACCCCTAAGGCAAATTATCCCACTGTGGCTTTTATACGAGGGCCATTATCATGGGCTGTAAACAGCCACTGTAGTCTGTCGCCCCTCTCTGCTGGTCAGATGCAGGATCGGTTATGTTTTATTGGCCTTGTGTTTTTCACATGCATTAAACATGTGTGGAGCAGCAGCGGCAGCTCTGTGGAGGTTCACCCTGGGTGAAAGCTTCGCATCTTGTCAGGAACCACATGTTGGACAATCTGGAAGTCTCTACCACACCCTACAAAGTCTACAAAAAATGAGATGCAGTTGTATCATTTTTAAAAACGTGCCTGTTTTATGCACTTTCCTGGGACATTAATTTTTACAGGCCTGATAGAACAACAAAACAGGCCGAATTTATCTGAATTCATGAAGAATTATGCGTCATCTGTCCTTAACCAGTTATACCAAAGATGGCACTCATTAAACATTAAAATTAGCTTCTTGATCTGTCATCCTAACAAACCTTTAACATTTGATTTTCCCTGTATAAGAAACATTGATCAGGTCATTATTTAACTTATAATACCAAAAAATCACATCATTTACTCACAAAGAACTTTTCTATAGCGTTTATTTCACATTGTTCTTGCCGCTGCAGATCATTTAGATTAACGGCGTGTGGCACAGACGTAATGCCCACCCGCTGAAACACACTCCCACTCTGATCATTAGCAATACTAAGGTTTGGCATTAATTATAAAAACACCAGCTCTTGAATCCAACAGTTTTATAGGTCCTACGTATTTTTATATGACTGCTTTTCAAACTTGAAATTGGTTTCTTGTGTGCTCATACTCAACAGTTGCTTGCTTTAAACCCTACTGAGGAATATTTTCTTTTTTCTCTCTCTCTGTTGTTGGTTTCTGCAACAATGTGTGACCAACCTCAAGAACAACAAAGCTGAAACAACAAACAAAAACTGTATACTATACATGTTTTCCAATATATAGCATGGGAATTGTGGGTGCAGGAACCTTGTCCAGCTACCAGCGTGGTTTTCTGGGACTGTTGTTGCCCCTCTGCAGTTTCACCAGGGTAAAAACAAATTGGCAGGGTAGAAATTTACCCCAGATAATAGCCCTGGCAGGAAGGTAGTACGTGTTCATGTAACTTTTAATATCGAGTTTTGCAGAGGAAACCTACTACAGATTGTTGATTGGCTGATTTTTTTTTTTTTCTTCTGAACAGTAAATTAGTTAAACTTGTAACAGTGAGGCATGAGGTCAGGGTGTTTCATGGTGACTGTCAAGTCAACAGTCACTATGATCTACATCTCAAATTTCCAAGACATTTCAGCTGTAACACATTTTAAATCACTGAAATCTGCTTGCCTCAAAAAGATGGACTGAAATTCTATATTCATTGTAGCATTTTATTATTTTAATTTATTTATGTTCTCCGATTTTAAGTTGGATATTGAGAGACTGAATCTGTTTCTGAGTGATTAATACACCAGGAAGGCTTGTTTGTTATTCACTAATATTAATAAAATCAGCTTAACACCAGAGCTCAAGTAAGAGTAGAGCTACTTCCACATACTTTTGCTCAACTAAAAGTTAAAAAAGTAGAGTAATTCAAGAAATTACTCATCTAAGAGTAGTGATACTTCATGCTAATATTACCCAAGTAAAAGTAAAAAGTACAGTGTAGAAAAACTACTTCTTAAACTCCCTTTTTTCCCAAAAAAGTTACTCAAGTTACTTGAGTAATACTGATAATAATACTATTTCTGGTTGATGATTTTGATGATGATATTTGACAAAATGTAATGTTTGCTACTTGTTTCATAGTTGACGACTGTGTTTTATTTGTTGTTTTGTTTTTTGTGTTCTTCCACTTCAGGAATGGCCTTGTTGCTGAAATGGGCAACGCAAATAAACTTGACTTGACATTACAAAACCTCACTTCATAAAATCCCAAACTATCCATTTAAAATAATTGAATTGTGTTCTTTCTGTGAGGAGTGTACATGTTCCCCCTTGTGTGAAAACCCTACAGGTTGCATGCATGGCTAAGTCGGCTAATCTGAGCCAACATGGCTGTTAATCTCCAGCTTGTTTGTATTAAATGCTGTGAGTTTAAATTAAGAAACCAGTAAAAATCTAAATAACTGAATGACATTCATCTCTGTTAAGACCCTAAATTAAGAAGTTGCTAATTTTAAGCTCTTTTTCCCAACTAAACATTCTATCAGCACACTGGCACCGCTGTGCATGGTGATTAATATTTTTTTTGTAGGGCCACTCTCATGACTCTAAACTCCCGCTCAGAACTTGTGAACTTTGTTTGTTTTGGGTTAAATCTCCCTGGATAAATGTTCTTGGCTCTGTGCGGAACAGTTAGTTTTTGTGTACTCAGTTGTACATACAGTTTTGACTTTGTACTTCCTTTTTTAATACGAAGCAACTGAATGAACTCAAAACACCCTGGAAATGGGTAACAGGACTCTCGCTCTACAGCACATTTTGGAGCAAAGAGACATCACTTCATAGCCATAATATTTAGATCATCTGAGAAGCTGTTTGTTGACTATTGAAACCACACTGTCTCAACAGTCCTTGAGATAAACAAGCCAATATTAGCCACTTGTAGCTCTGGCTGAGCAGATGTGGCCAATGCACAGCTCTGCTGGAACAGAGAAATAGGATTTTTTTTTTTTTCACCCTCCCTTACTACTTGAACCAAGAATCCCCATTAATTTGCTTTATGAAAAGTCCAACTCTCCTTGCCACAGGGTTGTTCTGCTCGGGTGAGAATCGAAAGGCGCAAATATTGCTTTCGCACATGTTGTAATTCAGGCCCGTTCCATTAGCAACCCCTCCGATCGGGAGGAAATTGTTCACTAGAAAAATAAAGCTCAGGCCATCTGCCTTCTTTCAAGCGATGGCGGAGTTTCTCGGGGGCTATTCCTAAACCATGTGTTCAGTCAAAAGTCAACAAAAATGATTTATAGTATTTGAATGATAAAACTAAATTGCTCAAAGACATGCAGCTTTGCAAACTTCCGTGATGATGATGATGATGATGATGGCATCTTTTCACGCATACCTTCACCAGGCTCCCCGCACAAGCTCTCGTTGAAGGGGGGGGGGGGGCGACACGGGTTCCTGCAGAGCGCAGCCATCACAGCACAAAAGGTGGAGAGGAGAAGGGCCACCTTCCATTAAGATTAAGCATGGAGGATTTTATCAGGGAGAAAAAGGAAAAGACTCCCCATGCCGATTAATAAAATAACCCTGAGGTGCTTTTATGCACCCTCCCCTTTCCCTCGACAGAAATTCAAGACACCCCCTACGCAAAATATTCCCAGGTCTACCCCACATGTTGCTGGGAAACAACAGAAGCAGGGTGTGTGGGGGGGAGTAGAGGCGGGAGCCAGTAGTGCCCTGATGATTAAAATTTCCTGGGAAGCAGTGGTAGATCCCCAGTATGCTGCCTTTGTCTCCTCGAAGCTTCATAAGAACAGCAAGGTCGAGGTTGCAAAGCAACAGAGGAAAGAAATCACATAAACTTTCTCAGTCCTGTCAGGCGGTAACTGGCTTTGCTCACTGATTTTTTTTTCTTCTTCAATTTTATGAGAATACCACACCCCCCTCATCCCACTTCACTCAAGTTAACTTAACTAAGCATTCTCGCCACCCCATCCTGACCCCCACTCTCTCCCCTCAACCTACTCCTCAACCCATTCCGTAAGTCGTGAAGATCACTTTGGCAAATCGCTACCCAATCAAAGGGAAGCTAGAAAAGAGGTGGAAATATATCAGTCGAGGTCACTTTGACGGTCAGACACAGAGAGCCTTGCCCTTAAAAGCCGATGGCTTAGTTTATTTGAAGAGCCGCTGTCGAGGGGGGCGTGGAGAGCAGAGACACAATTTTGGATGGAATGCGTAATTATTGCCACACTCGCTGTTAATCAGCAAAGCCAGCCGTGGGGAATCCTGCAGCGGCTCGTTGTAGAGAGGAGATGTTTACGTCCACACGGGGTTTTTTCAAACAGCATTAACCTTCACAAACTTTAACATCACATTAGAGAGCCAAACAGTCTAAAAAAACATACCAAATAGGTCTTTATGTTGGTTGCTAATAAAATTATTTTTAAAAATACTTTGCCAACAATGGCATTTGTCCCTTTTTTGTAGAAATGGCTTTCAAAAGGGAATTTGTTTGTTAGCTTGTTGTTAAATTGCTTGTTAGCGACACAGGAAGCGTGAATGAGCATTTTGGATGTTAGCATAGGTAGGCAGGATGGATTTATTTTCTATCGGCAAAAGAGAGAGCCCTAAATATGTTTTTAGGGCTTAAAAACATATTAAAACACGGACCAATTGTTAAAAAAAAAAACGGTAAGATGAGCACAATCATTGAATACATTTTGATAGTAAAAGATCCTGTTGACAGTTGTTTTGGATAAATGAGAGGGCTGACATCTTTTTACTACAATGGGTTTTTCCGCTGTGTTCAATTGTTGGCAGTGGCTGTTCACCCTGGAGTGCTTTTAAATCCCTCCAAAGAGTCCCAGTTTGCTTGGTCTCTAAGCAGCTGTTCTCAGACAACAAGCTTTTTCTGAATTCCTCTTCCTCACTGAGTGAACTAAGACATGAATTTCCAGTTTGTGAACTAACATTCGAACGGGAAACTGTGTTTCTGTCAGTTTTGTTCTGGGAGGACATTGTAACGATCACTGATGACCAATTTCAGCATTCAAAACCATGCAACTCCATCACTCTGAGACACTTTCTACTGTATCCTCTGTTGCTTTGTGCAGTTTCATACATAGTAATGCCTTTGTGAGCTACCAGCCTGGATATGCATAGACACACTCATTTCCAGTCTTCATCCATCTGACCTTCTCTGTTCAAATCTCTCTCCAGCTTTACCCTCTGTGTGTACAGCTGACAGCGCTTGCTCAGAGTGATTATCTGTCCTTGACCACCTTCTCAATCCCCCCGCCAATGAGAAGTGATCCCCTCAATCACCCCAGATTACATTCACACACATATAGGAGAAGGTTTGTTCCCCCTTCCACTTCATGACACACACCTGTCTGATCCCTGTTTGCATTACTCTAAGCCCCTTGACTGTGTGTATGTCATGCTGTCTAGCAAAAATGACTCTATGCCTTGAAGCTTCTCACTTTCTGCGACCTTACAACCACAAACATTAATGCATATATATATATATATATATATATATATATATATTCTCTCTTTTTTCGCTGTAAAGAACAACCGTGACTCATTTGTCTTGCGGGGTTCATTCTAGCTTCCTCCAGTTGCATGTTGACGTTGCCCTGGGCAACGCACTTAACCCTAAGTTATTTCCTAATGTGGCTCTAGTGCAGAGCAATTTGAGTGGTGAGTATGTCTAGAAATGTGCTAATGGAATTCAGTCCATTTTCCATTTCTTTATCAATCTTCATCTTATCTTATCTTTTTGCAGCTTCTCTTTCCCTGGAGATAAGAAGCAGCCACACGACATGATGCTGCCGCCACCATGTTCGACAGAAATCGAGGAGAATTTCAGTGTTGTGATTTTTCTTCTGCTGGTGTTGCTGCGACACTCTTGTGTGCAGATGACCGCTGGTGTATTTGCCTCTTTAGCTGTTGCACTGTCAGAAGAAAACAAGCTGTAATGCCACAGACTCAAATGTTTTCACAGCCCTTGGTGAGGCTCGCTCCGTCCGTTGCTGTCCACACTCAGCTGGGCCTAATTCGTAACTCGATGACAGCGTGGTGGTTGTCACTGTCACCTGAGAATTTTATGAGTCATGAGCGGTGGAGGGAATGAACAGTTTGGAGATCAGAGGCGGGAGCTTTGCAGTGTCCTTGTATGTTCACCGCTCCGAGGCCGCCGAGGATTAGAAGAGTAGCATGTCTGTTTATGTTGAGGTTATGGGATTTTTGCAATGTCACAGGGATCTCATGCAGCCTATAAATAGCTGAAACACGGGGAAAGACTGGTGTGTTTTACACATCAGGCTTTATGGCCGTCTTAGTTCTTCTTGAAGGGCTGCATGCAGATTTGCTAACATCAACGAGAGATCACGGCCAAATCGTTTTCATAATGCAACAGCAAATTATCCACACCGCACTGGAAAAAAAAGGCTGAGTTGACATGAAGGTAGATGAGAGTTTGAATTGAAAGTTGAAGCAGAAACCATGTGGATATGAGACCTGATATGTAATGGAAATTACTCAGAACCTTGCAAGGCTGTAGTTGTCGTTACTGTATTACAAATAAAAACTCTGACACAATTTAGGATAAAACATTGCTGCAGTGCAAAAGCTAACCTTTGCTGTTGTCATTCTGCTAGCTTTGACTGAGTCTTTAAATGTACAACACGTTTCCCCTTCGTTTTTAATCCACGCATTCTCCGGGATTCAAATCGTGCGTGACATAGGATATTTCCTGCACTTGTAAGTAGCAGCACTGTCAACATTAACGCGGGAAAAATTCAAAAGAAGATTCTAAAGCATTGCTAGGCGAACATTTTAAAATACTAAGCAGATAGCCCAACTAATGTACTGGCCAGCATCAGCTTGTAAATCTCCCAGTATTATAATATTGCAAGTAGAATAAGAAAACATTTTTCTTTATATTGTTTTTGGTGAAATCAATAAGTTTTTCATATTTTCACTTATGATAATTTCATGCAATCTTCATCTCAGTATTTCCAGTCTACATGAGTACACAAAAAATTTTGATTTATAAAAATAATAATAATAATTTACAGTTTGAAAAAAATGGGCAGGGACTGAGCTGCAAAGCATATGATGTATGCATGTGAAAAAATTAATAAATAAAATTCCTCTTGATAATTCACATGCCCTCATAATTATTTCAGCTGACAAAGTGAAACTGTCTCACCATTAGAAAGACATCCTGAAAGGGTGAAGTCAGTGTTAACCAGATACTGAAAATGGAGGCAAGGATGGATTATTTTGAAGAAAAGAAAGAAACAATTTTGAACTTGACATTATGTTTTTCCCGACCATCGTTGTCTCTCTTGCATCGGCGTTCTTGGTATGAAGCCCCATACACCAGTCTGTGAGAACAACACCTAAATTAGTTTAGGGCTAAAATAGAACAAGGTGTAGTTTGAAAGGAAAAAAAAAAAAAAGCTTGTAACGTGTATCCATCCTTGGTCGGCCGGCTCTGTGCACCTGCCAGACTTCATTTACAGGTGTCGACTGATTCTCTCATGGGCCGGTCACAGGGACTGACCAAGTGACCTTAACCTTCCACACCCCTCACCGCACCTACACACACCTAAACACACACACACACATGAACACCCCTACCAGTGGGGGCTGGTGGAGCTTGTTGAGTCTAGGGCACAAAGACGAGCATTATTCCTCCACATCCCCTCCACCGAACCTCAGACGGCAGAGAGACGGACGGAGGTTTGAGAATTTATCTCAAAATTTCTTCCCTTTTCTGAGCAAAAATCAATTTAGCTTCATACGTGACATTATGTTCCACAATGTGACGCATTTTAAGAGGTTTGTTGAGCTACGGTTTACTTTTCAAGGCAGTGAAGCGGCAGCTTGTAATTTTCAGTGTGCATTAGCTGCACAATACTTCACTTAATATCCCTTGGCAGAGTTTGGATTAAGAGGTCTGCCTGTGCGGAGGTGAAGGAGTTTAAAACAATGCATCAATCTCTGCTGTGTCTCCATGTCCTGGTCCTGAGTTAGCACAGGGCAAACAGGGAAGTATTCCCATAAAGAAAAAAAAAAAAAAAAGAAAACCCACGCAATGTTTGCATTGCTTTCCTCAGCACAGTGACTGATGGAAGACCAGAAGCCACAGTGAGGAAAAGCACTGGAGTCGTGCATACTGTTCCCCCTAAACATCAACACTCTAGTTAGACAGATGAGGCCTTTGGCCCTCCCTCTCTCCTCTTGTCTCGTCTCCAGAAGCAGACCTGCAGAGTCCCTCCCTGCACGTTCGAGAAACTTCACCTCCGGAGTGTCTCGTCTCACCTGTGTCTTCAGGTCCGCACACTCTCTCAAGTCAGACCAGAATCGGTTTGCGTGTGCCCGATGTGAGAAACAACGCCGCATTTTTGGACTCATCATCACAGAGGGGATCGAGAGCTGAAGTTCATCTCAAGCTTTTAATGGAGCTAACGCCCTCTAGAGGTGGTACTGGGAAATGCTGGCGCTTCCATGGATTTTTTTTTCCTCTCTTCAACTTATGAGCCATGCTGCTCGGGACCCCCAAAAAACAATCACACAAGAATCGATCAGATGATGTTGTAACTTTATATAAATGATTGTGAAGATGAATAGAAGTAGAAATAATAAATACGGTGGATCTGTGGGGGAAAAAAACTCACTTGTGAGATAAATCCCACTTTGTAAACATCAAATTAAATTGAACTTTCTTCACTCATTTTATTCATTAAAATGAAGGTAAGTATGAAAAAGTAGATTGGAATGACATAAAAGAGTTTTTATTTGTTGGCTGGTGTTAACCTGCATCACTAAGCTTGTTATATTTGTGCTCAGGTTAATGGATTCAGACTTACATTGACATTAAATTGTATAATAACATTACATATACTTAGCACATCGCACTGTGTTACATGGTGCCTGTTCACAATGACTCCATGAGCCATTGCCTAAGGTCTGAGGCCTGAGTACATTAGGCTAACGTAATAAACTCCCTCTCTGTGAACTACAGTCAGTAACACAAGCCACTGAGTGCCGACATCATTACAGAGCATCATCTACAGCATCTGTCCAGAATGATGTCAAGTCTTTTCTCTAAACCCAAATAAATACGCCATTGCTTTTCGAACAAATGAATGATCAAAGCTCCCCCAAATCTTCCAGCAACATTCAGACAGCTGCTGAATAAATGTAGTCCAGGGGAATCCCCGCCTTACTGAGCCACCAAAACCAGCCACACGCACGCACACGCGCAAGCCATGCATAGTAAGTCCTTCTGATTTTGATTCAGCAAAAAAAAAAAAAAAAAAAAAAAAAGCAAAAACTTACAGAATTCAAAAACTACCAAACAACTGAGTACGTCAAGTGTTTAACACCAAATTAGAAGCTGAGAATCACATACCAACTTCAGCTTCAGGAGGCAGGTGCTGGGGCTGCAGACTCCGCGGTGACCGGATGTGCAGCAGACAGACAACTTTTTTTGTTTTATCTTTCACACGTGCTCCTGACGGTGACGCATTAGGAGCAAATCAAACCGATCACAGCATAAATTCATCATTCAGTTAAAAGGAATAACCAGGCAGTTTTGATTCCTGTACTTTTTGTCTGTGGTAAAACTTTGTGTTAGTATCGGTCTGAGCTGCTCTTGGTTTAAAGGCAGAGCAACATAAATAGTTCAGTAATCCAAACAATCATTCCTACATTCAGACTGCGGATGAGCACCAGCAGAGGAACAAATTCAAAGGAGGAGTAAGAGAAAGTACAGTGCGCATCTGAATCCGTTCAGTGCGTCTCCCTCTCTCTCTGACGCGGGGGGCATGCCCTCTAAATAAACTTTAGAGCTCATAGAGAGGGAGAGAGAGAGAGAAGGAGAGGGAGAGAGAGAGAGAAGGAGAGGGAGAGAGAGAGAGAGAGAGAGAGAGAGAGAGAAAGAGAGAGAGAGAGAGAGAGAGAGAGAGCAGAAGGCTGAAGTCATCAAGGGAGTGAATGGGTCCTGCACGCAAAGCAGAAACACGCTGAAACTGCGGAGATTTACTTTGGTTCACACACGGTGAAGCAGCAGCAGGAGGAGGTGTCGGCTTTACAAGACCTGCGAAACTCTCTGCTGGGAGATCAGTTTGAATAATTCCTCATACTGATTGAGATTTTTTATTTTTTCTGTGTTTATTTGTTTGCCCGTTTTACTTTATTTGCTTGCGCCTGTGAGTGCTCCAGCTGATGCTGAGCTGAATAAGCGCGCCTGACGCAGTAAACGTGGTCACACACTCTGGGACGCACGGCGCATCTCTCTACCAGATGAGAGGAGAGGGTTCCCTAATTTGGAGTTCGGACGAATGGATTTAACTTTTCAGGCTCCTTCGGTGTTCCACTAAAGCCTTTCTTAGCGTCTCTATGCGCCTTTTGTTTTTAAACTCACATACTGATGTTTAATTCTGTTTCTGCGTATATGCGCAACAAATGAAATTGGGGTTTGTTTCTTTTAGCGCGTTTTTTCTCTCTTTCTCTCTCTCTCTCTCTTTTTAAAGGAAATGTTTTCCATCTCTGAACGGATAACGGACCTCTAACGAGGACTTACTTTCTCGGCACATATGTGGACCCTATCCAGGATGTTACAGTCTAAACGGCCCAGGCATCATTGGGCCACGGTACGCTACAGCCACCACATAACACCACACAGCTGGGCTGCGTCCTGCTGCGTTTAGGAGTTTTCCGAGCTTCGACCTCTCTAGGCGGAGGAAAACATTTACACACAAAAAAAAAATAAAAGAAGAAGAAGAAACGCCAACTTGTTTTGGTGAACTTTGACATTGGCTTTAGGAGTCTCACCTCTGGGCTACTATGCAATTACAACTGATCTCCTTTGTTCTGATCATCTGGAACTGCATGGATTACTCTGGTTGTCAGCAGCACAGCAGCTCCAGGCACCGGCAGCACAAAGGTGAGTAGATCGGCGTGATGTCTGACGTTTCCATAGGAAGGTCAAAATATGGTTGGAAGAAATAAAATATATTTTTTTTATCCAATCATTTATGGAATGCTGTTCAAATTCTTCCGGTTTTGTCTGTGTTTTTAACTTAGAAATAGGTGGTAACCTTTTACGCCTCATAGCGTAACTTTTTGTAAATTTAACCAACATTCATTATTATTCTTTTTTTGTGTGTGCCTTTTGCAGGACCAGATGATTAGCGTTTATTATTTAGGTTTGTGTAGAATATTTTTTACACTTGCAACTCATTCAACAATATTTTTTCCGCTTAATATAGTCGCCGATGTATCAGACAGGACTGAATAAGCTTGAGACGTGTCTGAAATGCGCTGTCTCGCTTTCTTTCTATTCGTGTTTTATGTCATATTAACAATGAAATCTGCAGCATTTCCGTCTGGAGACTGTTTTCTGTTTTGCACAACTTTCTGTTACATCATCTTTGTTTTATTGTGATTGAACTTAATTGGGTTGATTAAACGAGTGTGGAGCCACTTGCAGTCCAGCAGCTGCCGCTCTGAGCTGGAGCTCCAGCTTCCTGCGTCGCTCTCTAGCGGTGAGCGCAGCAGATTTCAGGCATAAACTTTATCCAGTCCGGACACCACGAGTTGAATATCCCACTATTCATCTCATTGCTCTAAATTGGGAGATATTTGTCCAGATGATGGCTGCGGTCATATGATCTGAAGTCGTCTTGTGACTGTTAATGCAAAGCTGTCAGCAGGAGTGAGGAGATGTTCCATCCAGGCTCGGCTGGTATTTCTTCTCCCATCTACCTCCCAGAAGTCCAACATCATGTCTCATTTCTTGGGCTCTGACCAGGTCTCTCCTCTCTGAAATAAGTTTGAAATAAAGCTTCGTTTTTTTTTTCTTCTTTCTTTTCTATTCTGCCTACGCACTTTGCATCACTGAGGGTCTCCAGATGGGCTTTGTGACTGATTCTGTTTGAGGAGAGCAGCGATAACTGGAATATTCCACGTATCACTTTTCAGCATATCTGAAAGCTGCCTGTGATCTGCAGTGACAGAGCTTTGGAGTGATGTTTTTATCCATGCCACCTGGGGCAGAGAAGTTGATTTGATAAAGCTCTGATTTGGACAGCAGGGATAGTTCTTTATTTGAAATGTTTCTGTAGTGCAGTGCCAAAAGTGCACAACTAGCCACCTCTCATTTCGTCTGTTCCCCATTATGCATGCCTTCTTATTTCTTGTCCATCAAAAACTGAAAAGTGTGGTGTGCATTTGTATTCTGCTCCCCTGACTCAAGAACTTTTTAGTTTTGCTCATTCTTATTTGCAACATAGCTCGAGCTCAGTCTAAATCTTCGGGGAACGTTGGTTTTCGAATGCCGCCTCACATTGTCAGTCACCCTTAGATTTGGACTTTGACTGAGCCGTTCTAACATGTAAATATGCTTCCATCTACTTTAGTCTCACGTCTGTCAGAGTCCACCATTTGTGTTTGTCCTGGGTTGACCTGTGTTTAGCTTCATGCATCTTCTCAACAGTTCTAGCTTCTTTTCACGTCCCTGCAGACGAAAGGCTTCTCCGCAGCATGATGCTTCCACCACCGAGTTTAAACACAGGGATTGTGGATGCAGGGTGCAGCGAAACCTCGTCCACATGTTCTCTGTATCCCTCATGTCGTACCACAAACTGGACTTTTTATTTCTTTCTTCCAGCCGTGGCTTTTAACTTTTCACTCTTTCATAAAAGCCAGATTTTTATCTGGCTTTTATGAAAGCCGCTGCCGGTCTCCATTAAGAAACCATGTAGTTAATAACTAACTACAAGAAAAAAAAATAAATAAATCTTAGCAAGTATTTTTGGTCTAGTTCCGAGTGTAAAAATATCAGTAAACTTAAAATAAGTCAATACTAACTAATAAGTAACTTTTCAGCGTAATATAAAAGCTTGTTTTAAGTCAATGGTTTCTTAATATTGATGAAAGAAAAAAGATTATTTCACTTATAACAAGGCAATGAAGTTCTGGAACTAGCACGTTTTATAAATACTACAGAATAATTGACTTCAAACAAGTTCCCGTTGATTATAGAAAAATTTGTTGTAAGTTATTTTTGTCCATTTCAAGAGTACTAAGAAATTTGAACTAGAAACTAAACCAGAAATACTTGGTAAAAAAAAAAGTTGTTTTTTTGAAGAGTAAAGATTGGAACATTGTTTTATAACCAAATTGTGATTTTAACTTCTCTCAAAGCTTCTCCCTGCCCTGTCTGGTCTTCATGTTGCTGTTTGATCACTGATGTTCTTCAATAAAACAGCTGTGTTTCTATTGAGAATAAATTAAACACGGGCCTGCCCTTTGGTGCAAAGATATGTGGCACCATGTGAAGCTCTATCAGTAAAATCCAAATGAAATTGATTACTGACTGAAACTGACCAAACATTTAAAAAAAAAAAAAAAGTTCCAGCAACATAAACGGTGTTGCGTGTACAAATATGTGGCGTTCTTTGTACTCTTAGAGGTTTCAGGACCCTTAGCTGTTTATTTCCTCTAACCAGCACTAAGACGTCCCTCTGAACAGGGTTGGCAGGATGCAAACAGGAAGGTCATCTAGACAAAACCTTGGTTTATGATAGTTTTCCTCAAGAACAGACTATGCTGGCGGCATTCTGTGCAGAAGACAAATCTTAAGGCACCCGTCAGGCGACCGCTGTCCAACACAAATAAACGAAGTGTGTTTTCAGTCTGAACCTATTCAGCTGCCTTTCAAAGCATCCCTTGGTCCATGTGATTCTGCTTTGTAGATGAGAGAGCAACATCACCTTTATTCTTACATAGAATAGAGTGCAGTTACCTAACCTTCCCACTGGCCAATAAATAGTTAATTTAACATGTCCACGAACTCCCGCCATGGATGCAGATATCCTACACTTTTAGGGAGGTTGGAGGGATTGTTTTGGGGAACGAGTACAAACCAGGAGGGACAAAAAGGGGGATAGGACTCAGAGGAGAGTCAATGACCTCTCAGTTAACAGAGCAGGATTACCAAGCAGTAGACAGAGCCCAAGCCACAAACTTCCGGTGTGCAATAATGATGATGATGCCTACAAAAAGAATTTTAATTCTGGGTGCAAGTAATGTGTGTGTGTGTGTCATTGGTGATGTTTGCATGATACAATGTAGAAGAGAGGTACACTCCTGTTAAAAAACACATTTTTGTGACACATTTGGACACTTAAGATGAACTATAGCATTGCAGAATAATCCAAGTAGGATGAGTAAACCATAACAAGACTGAAAAAAAAAATCAAAAACTTTTTGTAACATCTTTTTTCCAAAATATGTTTTTCTGATGAGGACTACTTGGAACTCAAACATCTGGACTTCAGATGTTGCCACAAACAAAGTGGTGGTGTAAGTGTGATGGTTTGGGAATGTTTTGCTGCAGCAGGACCTGGACAGTTTGCCGTCACATAGTCCACCAGGAATTTTATCACATCAGAGCATGGTTTTATAAAATGTGGGAACCATGTGTAAAAAATAAATAAATAAAAATGTACCCAAATTAGCAAATAGAAGAGCTGGACTGAATCGAAATCAAGACCTCGATTTCATTGAGGTGCAAACTTCAGACCTGTTATTGCTACAATAAGTGTCTCATTTCAGACATTTACAAATCCTAAATTTTGGGGGGAATCTTAAATTTATTCCTATGATAGAAAAACATGTTTTGTGAATAAAAGGAGGTTCATTTTTGTTGTTGAAATGCAGTTAAATGACTTTATCTTCCAGATATGAATAAAATATAAGATTAAACATCAATATGTGAACAATCTTAGATAAATAGGTTTACATTTTTCATATAACTGCCCATCTCACACAATTGCTTAAGTGTTTCTTCTGTCATTTCATAATTCAAACAAAGATGTAAACCTGTTCATTTTCCATAAAATTGAAATGGTCTTCCTTGGTGCGCTACAGAGATGGAGGCAGTCAAGCTGAGCTTTAGCCTGGCTGAATTCCTGTCTCTGAGCAGCTTAGCGGGAATGCAAGTCGGCCAGTGGATGGCTCTTGTAAAGACAGTCAGGATATTTCAAACAAAGTATCTATGATCTATGATGAACTGGCAGCTAAGGCCTGAATTGAGAAATACACAAAGTTTATAAGGCATTTCCATGTGATGCTAGGATGACGGAGGAAAACCAAATCCTAATCCTAACCCCACCGTGACACACAGCTGCACCTTGTAAACACCATTAGGGATGGAGACGGAAAATTAACTCAACTAGGTCAAGTAAGATGAAATGAGAAAATAATTTTTTGCAGTTCTAGCATATAATACGATGCTGTAGGTGGCACTGATTGGACGCATCAGTGCCAATCAGTGGCACTGATGCGTGCCACTGATATATATCAAATATATATTTGCATCTATATTTGATAGATGCAAATATCAAAGGAGAGGCTGAGATTTGTTTTTTGGATTTGGCTTGAGCTTCCTTTTGAGGGACTCATGTGCAAATTCATCATGGCGTGAAGTGAAAGAACAGTAGGAAGCGTCTCAGGAATGGCCCACATACCAAAATACTCCAAGAGCACCTGGATGATGAGTCCAGGAGGTCACAACAGAACCCAGAGCAACATCTAAAGTACTTCTGACCTCACATATCTCAGATAGTGTCAGTGTTCATCATATTACAGTGACTGAGGAAAATGAAAATTTTTGAGAGCGGTCATAGGCAAAAAAATAAAACTGCTGACCAAAAGGAAAGTAAAAGGCCCATCTTACATTTACCTAAAACATCTTGAGTATCCCATAGGACTTTTGGGAAAATAGCCCCATGAGATGAGAAGGGATGAGGCTCTGTGTGTCCCTATGTGTTTCTGTGTTTCCTTTGACTCTTTCTGTGACTTCGAATCAAAGGATGGATATGACATAAAGGTTCAAGTGTTTTAAAATCATAGCATTTTTGACCTTGGTATACCTTGACATCAATAAAAGGCTTTTCTATCTAATATGAAAAAGATCTGTGGACTTTGTTTCACTTCATAATTTATCTGAATCTGACTTAAGTCATTTTGACATCTAAAGTTTGGGATGTTCCTTCAGGTAAAGAGAAAACAACAGAGGAAACCATTACTGTAATGCTAGCTACTGCTGAAATGCTGCATTATGCATGCTATTGTTCAGGCGTGACCTGCATGATCAATGTACTTAGCCTGATTTCAGGACATAACTTGTAGCAGCTACACTGATCTGTTCCATGCAAGGTTGAAATTTCAAGACAGAGGTCTAAAACCTGCTGTCAAGGTGAATAAACTTTTATGTCCAATTGCTGATGAAATGTCTTCATCAACAATTGTTGATGTAAGAGTTCGGGGTGTGCATGACTGGGTAAATAACACCCATAGTAAATTGTTTCACATTTAGCTTTTTTGCTAATTATTGTTCATTCTTAGGATGTTTTTGTTGAAAACAACAGATAAAGCTCAATTCATGAGTCCTTGTTACAGACTTAAGAGATGTAGATGTTGAAGAAACTGCATGTTTTTAGTGGTGACTGTGACAAAGAAGGGGAGTTATGGTTTTAACTTCAGCTTTTCCCTAACACATATCGATGTGCCACTGAGCAAGGCACTTAGCCCTAATTTTGCCTACTGTTCTTCTGATCAATGTATGAGAGTATGAACATTGTGGCTTTGTGCTTCAAACTCTGTTGCAGGATTGATTTGACTGGTCAGTGTGATTCGAAAATCCATATAAAGGTTCAGTCCGTTTATTCTATTTGTTTACTAAAGGCAGCTGTACAACAAATAATCCACCAATATGTCTTTATTTTGTTATATAGGTTGGATGCAGTGTTTAAGGTTGAAATGCAGAGGAGTCTTTTCGGAACGACTTGAATATACTTTTTGAAACATCTACACTGTAATACCATTTTTACTATAAACTAAAATCAGAGTTGTCAGACTGGCTCTTAGTTATGTGGGACGGGTTGCCACTTATGAATATATTTATATGTAATATCTTCAACTTTGTTGTGTATCTGCCTTTCATTTCAATGACATTGTAAATTATGTTGCATTTGGTAGACAATACACAAGTTCTGCCTTTCTACACGTCTGGTAATTTAGCATTCACCACTTTTTTTTTGGACGTGGTGCAAACAGTTACACCATGAGCATCACAGCTTAGAAATGCCATATATACATTAAACAAATGAGTTTATGCAGATGTTCTGTTTGCGATGTTTTACTCAGCTCGGTATGTCAAATGCTTGAAGTGTCTACAGCTAATAGCTGTGATGCCTGACTACATTCTAATTAAGTTAACTAATCATTTTTTGTCTGGTTAGGAGCATTCAAAGATCGTTTATTTTTTATTTCAGTTTTTGACTAAGTGACACTATTTGATGTTTGACAAAATCAGGACTTAACCTGTCATGCATTTTTTTCAATAGGCCAGCTCGACTGCATCTGAAAGTGTGAGACTGAATTATGACACATTTTGCCTCTCATAGAACTTGTAAAACCAATCAACAAGCTGCCATGTGGTTGGTCAAACCCTGGGAGTTGCACTTTTCTCAGATGTAATCTTAGTGTTTCATTTATCATGATGAAAGTTGTCTGCTTCTGTCTACAGCGATGACCGGTGGCAGCTCAGGGTGCCAGCAGAGTGGCTGCCTGACCTGCTCGGACTACAATGGCTGTCTGTCCTGCAAGCCTCGACTCTTCATGCATTTGGAGAGGATCGGGATGAAACAGATCGGGGTGTGCATGACTTCCTGTCCTCCTGGCTTTTACGGCACCCGGTCCCCAGAGAGAAACACTTGTACGAGTGAGTAAAAATCTAGCAACAAATTGAGAGACACGATGGAGTGCTTTAGCTAAAGTCTAAAGCCAACTTTGACTGAAAGATAGCAGCTTTGTGTTGGATTTTCTTTTATGTCTTTTATGTAAAAGGGATAGTAGAATCATTAAACCTACCCCAAGCTTTTATTTTATTTTTTACATTTTGTCACATTATAAATTGCACATTATTGAAATTTTATAGTTTGCATTTTTATTCAGCTCTGTATACGCTAAAGAAATCCAGTGCAACGAATAGCCTTCAGGTGTCCAATAACTGGTAAACTTATACTTCACATAATCATGACCACATCACTCTATATTTCGTAGTGATGTGAAAATATGAGGAAATGTTCAAGTGCTACAAACACTTCTGTAGGCATTTCAGATTTGCGTTGCACCAACGGCATTTACTTCCAAAACTAACTCCAACATGGCAAGATATTGGAGTTACTGAGGAAACTTGCTTTGTGTGTCACTTAATTAGGTTAAGTGTTGTGCTACAGCCAGCCAGTGAAACATCAACCTACCTACAGGTGTTTTAATAATCATTGATGGTGGTTTTTTTGTTTGTTTGTTTTTTATTTTTTATCAGAGTGCAGGTCGGAGTGTGACTCGTGCTTTAACAAGAACTTCTGCACGCGCTGCCGAACTGGGTTCTACCTTCACCTGGGCAAGTGCCTGGACAGCTGCCCTGTCGGCATGGTCCACAGTGACGCACAGAGGGAGTGCGTTCTCAGTGAGTGTCTCATTTTTAGTTTTTTCAAGGCTGATGGGAAAATAGTGGTATTTTCCGAGGTTTGCTGAGCTCAATTGTGTGACCGTGCCTGCAGGATGCTCTGCGGAGTGTGGCCTTTATCAGCTGAATGAAAGGTGCTACCATATCTGTCCAGATGATTATGAGCCCAATGACAAACTAATGGAGTGCACACCACAAGGTAAATCTGGAGTGAGAGGGTTAGCGCATCTGCACAAATAACAGTCCAAAAATGTATTCAATAACTGCGCAATATAAAAAGGAACATAAACAATGGGCTGAATTATTTGTAAAGGATATTTATGCTTAGTGACAGTAACTAAACACAGAATTAGTTTATGTCACCCCATCTCCATAAAGTAGCATTAACAATTATTAAGTTTGCTTCCTTTCCTCTTTTTATACATAAATCTGTGAACATTTTGTAATTTCAAGTAAAAAATAAAATCAAAAAGCCTATAAATACCAAGTGCAAGTCAAAATCCCTAAAAGCCAAAGCATACCTTATGGAGATTCTTTCTAAGTATTTGGTCTGTAATTTGCATCAAATAAGATTTTTTTCAGGTGTTTTTATCCACAATTATGTTTAACTACAAACATAGACCGCTTTCTCAGACCAAAAGAACCAAAGCAGCAAAATAGCAATATATAAGCAGGTATTAAATATACTTTTCAGATTTGACAGGCTTCAGACTGATCCAACATTAAGCCCCAATTTGTTTGATAGTGTTTTCTGTTGGTGTTACTGTATGTTATATTCGAATCTTAAATGTTGAGTTTTCATCAACTTTAAGTGAAAAATTATCATAATGATCAGAAATAAAGGTTTGAAAATATCAGTCAAATTAATGAATTGTTTTACTGAAATGAATATTATTGTAATTTATTGAGATGCACCTGTGTCTTTTATTGAGGCTGGGCATAAACGACCACAATAGTAGTGCCTGATTAGGAAAAGTAATACATGGTTTTCAACATATTTGCCACCTTTACTCAGATACTTCTAAAAAAATAATAAATGCACTGATTACCTACAGAAGTTCTAATTAATAAATTCAGTCTAGTTGTATGTATATACCTGGTTGTCAACCTAAGCTGACAATCTAAGCAAGGAGAGGTAACTGTGGAGGGGCTGTATAGATCTACCACTAGATCTACTGAATATGTCATCAGGGGGATTGTGTTGTGTGCTGCATAAATCTGGCCTTTATGAAAGAATGGAGAAAGTGCAGCCATTGTTGGAAGACATAACATCCCATATACATCCAGGGTAAAGCTGAAAGAAAGCTGAATGGAGTGGCTTGGATCAAAGAATAGTGAATTGTCAATGCCAAATCTTCTTAAAGCACATTCAATATGTGAAAATGTTTTAGATGGATGAATATACTTTGTGCTTAAGAAAAGGAGGCAAATTTAGTCCTCACTGACACCTCTCCCTTTCCATGTTTCCTCTGTTAGTGCACTGCGAGGTGGGTGAGTGGAGCGAGTGGAGCCCCTGCTCTCGGTTGGGCAGAACCTGCGGCTTCAGACGGGGCCAGGAGACCCGCACAAGGCAGGTCCTGCAGTATCCATCTCCGTTTGGCAATCCCTGCCCAGAGATCTCTGAGGTCAAAGAGTGTCTGGTCAAGAAAAAGAGATGTCCAGGTAAATAAAACCTCCTCTCTGTGTCTCTCTCCTCATTAAAGAACCCTCCGGCCCAATGTGACCCTAAAAGCTGTACGTATCGATTAAAGCCACCAATCCAGCCAATGGTAATTACTCCCAATCCTTCAGGTTCACTGCCAACGCTGTGTTTGGAACACATGGTTCAGTTTCAGCTCTATGCATTCCAGACCGCTCTGCTTCAGTTTGTACAACCAGAACAAGCCTGTCTTCCGCTCAGGACTCTGACTGTTTACTCAGACTACTGTCATTGTGGCTGCAGTCAGGACAGTGGGGGGAGCAAACATAGGGGGTGCCCATTGCGGGATGTTACAATGGGCACCCTGTATTTTTTGTGGGGGATTTTTTTTCCTCTTCAGACCCCACTTTAGGTTTGAAACAGTGAAAGCCTCTCTCTGTGCTCTCAGTAAACAGGGAATAGCGTGATGATTTCTAATGAACGGGCTGAAAACTGCTTTCAGACGAGGCTCGTCTTTTTGAAATCTGCAGCCTGCGGCACCTTTACAACCATTTTTTTTTTTTTTTGGTGCAATTGTGGGTATCGAGGTGGTCGGTTGTCGGCTACGGCAGGTTGTGTTTTTTTTTTCCTCTGGGGGTTCTGCAGTTTTACATGACAGATTGCAGACAGGGTAGGAGGCTGAGATCCAGTCCCTTGGGGCCTCACACTTACAGAACAAACACTGTGCTTGTGCTTGTAGGTGTGTGTGTGCGTGTGTGTGTGTGATGCGGCAAAAAGCAGTTGGCTCTGGAGCAGACACAGCCAGCTCAACATCAACATCCTCCTCTTGGGAGGCACGAGGCGACCAGGGGATCAGTATTGGTTTATCCCCACAGCTGCTAATACACACACGATAATTTGCTCCATACACACATACACACACACAATAGCAGGACATATATACCATGCTAAAGCTAGGCTGTGTGTGCTTTAAACAGGCCAGACAACTGCACACGCTTCTAGGCGCGCAAATTCCTGCGCTATAAAGCTGGTACGAGTTGGACTGGGAAATGTAACCTCAGTCTCCCATTTAATCACTGTCTGTCAGCATCTCAATGCACATCCCCTCACGCACACGACCTTCGTGCAGACACACGCCGGGAAAAGCCACCAGCGCTGCAGTGGCACTTCGATTCACTCAGACCGAGACCTGGGACTTTAATTTGGATTCAGCTGAAACTGATGCAACCAGAGTGAGACGGAGAGAGCAGACCGCTCTTATCAGCGCTACCCTCATGATTACCCAGTTGCCTGATCTCCTAGAGACTCCACAGTGAATGGAGGCTAATTATCTGCCTCGGCGCATCCTCTCCTCGGTGTTTACGTTCTGCACACGCTAGGGGGTCAGTGGCCTGACCTCAGAGAGTCCCCAGTAATCCTCCAGCAGCCCTCCAACACTGATACATCCTTCTTCCCTTCTTCCTCTTTTTGTGCTTTCTCCTTTAGCTGCTGTACCCCCTCCCCCAAAGCCTGCGTCTCCTTTTCCTCTTCCTGTAGTTGGCAAATGTTATTTCTTTTTTCACATCTTCTTCTCCTTTTTATGCGTTTTTTTATTACTATTACTTCTTTAGAGGTCACCAATCAGGCTTTCCCTAGTGATACCAACTTCAAGTTTCCTTTGACACCTTATTTTACAATTCTGTACATTCTTTTTTTGTCACAAGAAGAAAAAAAATGTACCGCTGGTCCCTTGATGGAGTTTGTGGTTTTGAAACTAACAGAAAAGGAGGAATTTAATGATTAGAGTCATTTACGCATCAAAGCACTAGAAGTGAGCGGACTGATCCAAAATATTGATAATATTTCTTTTGTTCTTCTATTGTTTCTGTTTATCGTGTTTATGTTATTAAAGTATTTCATAGACACCTATTAAACTTTTTCTAAAATCTGTCTCAGATTTTATCAAAATAATTCCTAAGAAAAAAACACAAGAACTCCTAAAAGTTAGTATGTTGATGATATACTTAAGCATATTGGGATTGGGATTAGTATTGGTGATACCGTTCCTGCATTTACTTTGCATACCTCTTGCTGAATAAAATGCGGTTTGAGAAAGTTGAGGATGAACTCATGTAACAATCTGAAAAATCAGACATCTGGAGTATTTCATTAATCTTTATATAAGCTGCTGAGTATCTCATTTTGCACAATTACTCAACAGCTATAATAAGGATCCTCCCAACCCTCATGCTGACATCCCACAGGCCTTTATGTGCAGATCTATCAGCGCTGACATCAAATTGAGCCTCATCACAATCCACTGAATATGAATACACATAGCCACACATCCTCATTTGTCTTCCCTCAAATGATTTCTGACTAATTTGTCCTTCAGGGGTACTAAGCTTCACCTTTCAGGTCTCTGTAGCCAGATGGACCATTTGTCTGTCTGCAGGGCTCAACACATGCAGAAAAAGACACACTGAGAAACATATAGCTATACAAGCTACCGCCAGTCATCCACTCAGCATGTATGTATATATCTGAGTGAGTGAGCATTACTCACAACCCCCACGGTGACATCCTGGCAGCCATGCAGCAGGCATTCCACTTGTGGGACAGCCCAAGGCCTTTAATCCCGGTCTGTCTCCCGCCAAAAGCTCCCCCACCGACTGAACGGCTGCCACAGAGGATGTAACAACATAAAACCCACAGTGTCTCTTTAAATATCCCTCTGAACACTTATTCTCTGTCTGTCAGCGACACACAACATGCTGTTTTTTCAGCTATTGCTTCCCTAAGGGTTTCTTTTCGCTATAGCTTTTTCCTCCATTGTCCTTTTTGGGGGTTTCACATTCTATAAAGTTTTTCTCTTTGTTCTGAAGTCAGGCAAGTGTTCTACTTTGTGTCTTTGTGTTTGATTTCTACAAGCTGTTGTTACAGACAAACTTATGCTGGGAAACAAGACAACAAATGCAACATGTTCTTGCAACTGGTATTCATCATTTCTGAGAGAACCGCAGCACTGGTGGATAGCTTGTTATGTGTGAGCACACTGTCCCACACACTGTTTTACTTCTTACTTAAAAACTTTGGACCAATCAGGGTTTTTTTTTCATACATCTCTTATTATCCCCTACCTGGTATGACCAGTACAACTCCTTCCTGATGCACTATTTATCTAACAGGAAGCAGTTTGTTACATTTGATAACAAACTAGGGGTGCCTCAAGACTCTGTTATCGGACCCTTCCCTTTTCATTATCAACATTGTCCATCTTGACCAAAATATATCTGACCAAGCCTAAAACCATCCTATCCTGATCACTCATAAATCTGCCTCAGGAATAAATTCAATTCTAAACACTCATGAACTGTGTTGACAAAAAAAAACTGTGGATGTCTACAAATAAAATTTAGGAGCAGACATTTCTCTTGGAATTTTGCAGTTTTCTTGACATATCCATTTTTTTCATGTCAATCCAAAAATGGATCGTGGATGTATTCCTCCCAAGGTGTTTTCAGGTCAGAAGAAACTTGTAGACCCTCCAGCAAATTCTGTCCCACGGTCTTCTCCGAGTGCTACTTGCACGGAAAACCTCCAAAGATCATATCCTTGATCCAAACCAATTCTTTGCTGAGAAACAGTGATTCCACCTCAAGCTGCTTACATCCGTTCTTCATGTAAGCATGAAGAACGAAGATACTGAGGGCGTTGCTTTCAGCCTTTCAGCTCCTTCAGTTACAGTCCACATCTTATGACCTTAGGTTAAGGGTCATTTGGTACAAACCAGTAAATTGACTAACTTTGGATCAGATCTTTTGTCACCACAACAGACCAGATCAGTGACCAGATCTCGCAAGCTATCCTACTACCACGCATGACCAAGACAACTTGTTCACAACTTATTGCAATAATGCAATGTAAAGACGCTTTACAATGAAATCAGTCATTCCCATTCATGCACACATTCACAGGCTGGTGTTGCAAGGTGGATGAAGTGTCTTGCTTCATCTGCGGAATCGACCTCCTTCCACCATCGCCACCTAATCAGACATAAAGTCCTATGAGACAGACATTGGTTCCAAGAAAATTAATTATCCCAAACTTCAACCTTCGAGCAATAAATAAAGTTTTTTTTTTTTTTTTTAACAGGTCAAGCTTTCTGTAACTTCACGTTTTTGATAGCAACTCATAACAAATGGAAATTTGAGAGTGTCTATGGTAAATGTTGTAAAACAACACAGGTGTCCCATTCAGGGACCGTTATCCGCACGTCCTCTCACAGTTTACGTTTAGCCTGTCGGAAACTGTTCCAGCAAACCAAATGCATGTTGGCTTGATAAACACTCTGCTAATCATCTCAACACTGGCATGGATTAGGTTTCTGCTCTGGTTCAACAAAAGCACTGGGGCTACAGTATGACTAATCCACTGAACTTGTAAATAGTTATGGTGTCAGGACAGAGAAAACAATGAGAGCGAAGGGGACTTCCTGTGTTTATAGAGGATGAGGGCATACCCTGGATGAGTCAGTGGACCAGATTACCCCGTCCATCCATCTATCCATCGGCTCATCCATCCATGAAACCGGCTCCCTTTGCTATCACTTCTGTTGTACTGAAAACAAGCCATCTGTTGCAGTCAACACTTGAACCATTGTTGTGTTCCCATTTCCATCTCAAGGCCTCTTTTTTCCTCACAACGTCTTGCAGGAAACGTTGCACAGTAGTTAGGGAGACTCTTGTAACACCAGTCTAAAAGTCTTAAGTCAGACCTGGTTCCAGATCCAACCAGAGACCTGCCTTGATTAACGCATGTAGGGGGTGAGGCGGGAGGCAAAAAAGCTTGCAGACAGGAGAGACAGATCTCTCTTTTTCTCTCTCCCTGTGTCTGAGCC
Source organism: Brachyrhaphis roseni (assembly GCA_903066815.1). NCBI lineage: Eukaryota > Metazoa > Chordata > Actinopteri > Cyprinodontiformes > Poeciliidae > Brachyrhaphis > Brachyrhaphis roseni. Next base: position 45,910 of record CAEFZY010024697.1, on the reverse strand, counting down.
CACTGCCTACTTCAGCAGTTTCACAATCCCCAAACAGGCAGCCAACAGCAGGCCGTGCTGCTCCGTTCCACTCACACATGAGCGCCACCCGTACAACAACAGGAAAGGGCCTCCTCTGCTTTCACTCGTGGGTCCTGTCTCCAACCTCCCTGAGGGTATATCTTGTTATTATCATTAATAACCACGGTTCAGGCAGAGATAAAACCTTCAGCATTCCAAAAACTCCCACTTTTGTTTATGAGACAGTGTTGCAAGAACAGATAAAATTGGGGGTGAAGGATTGAGGGTTGGAGGGCGTGTTATTTAAAGGCTTTCTATTTTCGACAAAGGTCTGCTCGTCACATGCAGAGTGCCACAATAGCTGACAGGCTGACAGCAGAGAAGCCACTTGTTGATAAAGACTGACACCTAGTGGTAAAAAAATAAATAAATCAGCCATGCTTCTGATTCGGAGTTACAACTGGGTTGGTTCCTTCAGTCAGGGGGATTATATTTAAGATTTATTAAATTCATATGACATGAAATATGAATTTATGTTTATATAAATTCATATTGAGATTTACAATTAAAATCAGATTTATACAAACACTGTGTAAAAGATGAGACTTTTCACTTGCTGCCTAAGAATGAATATGACCAAATTTCTCTTGATTTAGGTAATCAGAGATTAGCAGAGTTTCTTCTGTTTTATAATTTTTTTGTTTGTTTTTTTGTTTTGTTTTTTACATTCAGAAGTTAAAATACAATTTCTTAAGATTGTCTTTTAAACTTTATACATTGGGTAAAACATTTTTGGTTTCCAAAATGTTCACAATAGTTTGCGGACCTTTGGGTCTGTTCCTCCAGGCAGAACTGGTCTAATTGAATCAGGTTTAAAGACCACGTTGCTTACACAGATCTGGCCACAAATATCTCAGGGGACAGAGCTAAGAACTGTGTTGTCCTTTTGAAAGAACCACTTGTGCCCAAATTCTAACTTCCTGTCTGATGTTTTGAGATGTTTGTTCATCTGAAAGCAACAGAGCCTGATTATTCCTTAGCAGTATGGTGGCTGAATATTTCCTTAGTGCTTACACTTGGTTATAACACTTGGTTACAATGTATGTAAACACATGGTTTAATGTCAGACATTTCCTTTCTATTCTTTAATAAGACCAAAATTTATGCACTGAAACTATGACTTTTATCCTGAGAAAATTCCTAACAACAAATAACTTCAGTATGAATAGCAATGAATTCAAATGAACTACACTAATAGTCTTCCTTGTCAAATTTCCTTGCTTTTCAGGAACACGGAGGAAGTCCGACCGAAAAGAGAGGCGGAATCGCAACAACCGCAAGGACAAGGAGAGCCAGGAGGGACGGAGAGAGAGGAAGCGGGAGCGGGACAGGGACAGGGATGCAGGCGAACGGGAAGACTCTGATAACAGGAACAAAACAGAGAACCGACACCGGAGAGGCCACGACTCACAGACAATCTCTCCTGAAGACGGCCTCGTGCAATAAAGCTGGGGACAGATGACGACCGCCTCCCCCTGTCCCCCCCGGTTGTCTCCTCTTCTTCCCTCCTGCTCCATGATGGCATCCCAACCCTTCCTTCCCCCTGCCCCCGCCCACCATCTTTCCCCTTTTTGACCCCTCCTTACAGGGGTGTTGCTGCTACTTGTATGGTTTCAACAGACCGTTTTTACATCAGCGTTATTCATGGACTGTAATAAGCCCTTTTGATCTCAAAAACTGCATCACAGTTCAAAGTGTCTCACGTGAAAGCTTTGCAGAGGCACTGCTGTCTGTAAACTGGGAACACTGTGACTGCAAAGGACTGTCAGACAAACTGACTAAGATGGAGACATATGTGTTTGTTCATACGGTTATTTAATGGAGCTTTGGTACAGCGATGTGTATCTTTGGTTCCAAATGTAGATTGATTTTACAACGTCACAGTGCTTTGCGAAAGTACTTAAATCCATTGAACTTCTTTTTTTTTTTTTTTGCATTTTATCGCTTTACAACCATAAACTTCAATGTATTTTACAGAGATTTTATGTACTAGGCCAACATAAAGTGGTGCAAATTGTGAAATGAAAAGAAAATCTATAATTTTATTTTTTTTCTACAAATAAAAATTTGAATAGTGCGACTATTAAACCCCCTTTAATCTAATATGTGTGACATCAGTCACACATATTAGACATCAGTCCCATATTAGTGACTGATGTGACACATCAGTCTCCAATTGTTGCTTTGTCCATAAGCAACAATGCATTTCTTCGGACAATATCTGGTCCAAAGAAATGTATTGCTTTCAGATGTCACCTGATTTGTAAATAAACTCAAGGTTTTCATAACTTAATCCAATTATAACAGAGGAATAGGTTATAATAAAGTTTGTTAGAGAACAATAGTGAACAAAGAGCATCAGGAAGACCAAGGGGCACAGCAAGCAGGTCAGGAATAAAGTCGTAGAGGCTTTTAAAGTAGTGTTAGGTTACAAAACAGTAAACCAAGCTTTAAAAATCACGTGATGCTCTGTTTAGTAAAATTAGAAAAGTATAGCACCACTGCAAATACACCAAGATATGGGTGTCCATGCTAACTGATAGGCCAGAAAAGGAGAACATAAATTTAAGATGCAGTCAAGAGAACCAAGGTAACCCCAAAAATCTATCTTAATGGATGAGTGTCAAGAAGAAAACAATTGTTGAAACAAAGCAATGAGGCGTACTGTTTACCACAAACCTCAGAACACATCTGTGGTAAAAGGTGCTTTGGTTGGATGCGACCAAAGTTAAACGTTTTTAGCATATTACCTTTTACTTCACAACTATTCACCACTTGTTGGGCTGTCCCTTAAAATCCAAATGAAATATCTGGACATTTGTGCTTGTGACTCGGCAAAATGTAAAAAAAAAAAAAAAAAAGTTCAAAGTGCGTGAATACTTCTGCAAGACACTGTGTGTAGAACAGTTTATTATTATTGTTGTACTTGTTGTGTAGATCTATCTGGTGCAAATTTTGTAAAGAACAAAAATATGAGTACTAGCTCTTGCCAGCTTCATACTGACACATGTAGGGAAAGCAGAGTGCTGAAATATGTACATCTGGGATGAAAACAAAGTTTATCCAAAGAAGTGCTAAATCTTCCGGAGCACTATTTTTTTTTTCCCCCCCTCCTTTTGTGTAAATAGATTCTGTGCTCCAAATAAAGCTCATCAACCAGAACAAAAAAACTGTATGTAAAATAAAGCTGTAATGGTTTCTATTTGTGCCTGTTGTTTGTCCAGCTCCATAAACCCTGATTAGTTCTTAGCTGATTAGCAATGATGTTAATCACCTAACAACTGCTGGGAGAGTCCAAAGTTAGCTTGTTGAGAAACTAACATGGTTCTGTTATCTAGTGAAGTCATAAAGTGCTTGATAGCCTGACATGTTTAATAATCAACTAGTGTAAATTCCTAGAAAAAAAATATGATTAGTCATTGTAAATTTCAGCAGCTTTAGATATTAAATATGTAAATTGTTGATTCATTGAGTGGTTGAGCAAAAGAGAGTGAGCAAATATCATAAAACTGGCTCCTAAAGCTGATCAGCTTTTGATTTGTGACCATGACTTTTGGTTGAGAATTTGTTTTCATTATGGTCAATTAAGCAGGAGTGAAATAATGTAATCTTACAATACATTTGTCAGATCTCATGTGTTCAGTGCAGATGTAATTTATAATTATTTAGCTGAATTTCCAAAGAACTCTAGTTCATAAACTTACTGATTTGGGATCCCAGTTTTGGCAACCATCCTCAGCGCTGGATTTAAAAGAATATGTGCCTAGTTTTGGCACCCCATCTATACCAGTCTCTATGTATGCATCAGATTGAGAGGTACACATCGACTTAGTGGTTTTCATGCCTTTTATAACAGTATACCTTCTCGTGAATTCATCTATGTTTTTGTACTTTCTTAAAATGTCTTCATACCCTGGCATGCTGCAGGGCATAGCAGAGATCCCATAAAAGTAGGCTATTAGATGTTCTGACTTAGGGATGTTTTCTCCTTTTCTTTTGTGTTAATACTTTGAAAAAAGACAACCAAAGCGAAACTTAACCGTTAATAGAATTACTTCTAGAACCCATAAAAATAACAAATGCAAAATTTTACAGTAACCACTCCAGGCTTGTGTGTGGCGACAAAGTGCAGTCACTGACACACATTAGGTTTGTCACATCATTCTCGAATAACTTCAAATGTTTTAATTCACTCATGATCAGATTATATACATAAAAGTCTCAGTGTTTTGGGCTTTTTAACATTGTATAACACCTCTTTAGCAACACATTAGTTCTATGAATACAACATGTATTTTGGGTCCCCAGGTTTCTGACCCTGGTAAGTCCTTGCTAAAGTCCGGCCCTGCGCAAAGAAACCTGACCAGACATGCTGAACAGTGACCTTCTCACTCTTTTAAACCATTATTATGCAAGAAAGGTAAAGGAAAGGAAGCATTTTAAAGCTAATCTGTTTATTGGTGGAGTGAATATTTTGCTCTTCAGTAATAACAACCGTTTTTGCATCAGTAGACATATGACAGCGTTCCCTCCTTGTTCACAGCAGAAAAGTCTATGCAAATACAGACTGAATTTAAATTAGCAACAGAAAAAACAAATCACAGTACGGTAGAGAATGGGCACAAATTATACACACAGAAGAAAGCTGTGGTTGGTAAAGAGGGAAATAAAGTCAAACAAAAATACAAGAAAACGACCCGACTGCCAACAGAAAAAGAGAGGAAACACTGATGGATCTTAAGTTAGTCTGATGCCTTGTAAGACCGAACAAATTATCCATCACAGCTGGTTTTCTTGACTCAACCGGCTCCTGATTACTTCATCTTGGCCACAAAGTCCTCGCCCTTCTTAATGGAAGCCTTCAGCTCCCCCATGGCGTCGGCCACCAGCTTCTCCTCAAACGCAGACAGCTTGCCCAGCCCCAGGTTCTTCTCGATGCCATTCTTGCCGAGCAGCAGCGGCGTGGAGAAGTACTTGCACTCCGTCTCCTCGGACCTGACGAAGGCGCACTCGACCACGCCCTCCTTCCCGTTCATGGCGTCCAGGACAGAAAAGGTGAAGCGGGCACCTGCGTACGCCATGGACAGGGTGGCGGACCCCGCCCCCGCCTTGGCTTTCACCACCTCCGTTCCGGCCTCCTGGATCCTCTCGGTAAGGGCGGTGAGCTGGTCGGAAGGAAACTCGACCTTAGGAGTGCACTGGGAGATCAGGGGGATAATGGTCTTCCCAGCGTGACCGCCAATTACCGGGACGTTGACCCGAGCCGGGTCCAAGCCTTTGAGCTCCGCCACAAACGTGTTGGCTCTGACAATGTCCAAGGTGGTGACCCCGAACACCCTGTTGGGGTTATACACTCCGTGCTTCTTCATCACCTCCGACGTAATGGGTATGGTGGAGTTCACGGGGTTGGCAATGATGCAGATCATGGCCTCGGGGCAGTAGCGTGCGCAAGCGTCCGCCAGGTTAGCTACGATGGTGGCGTTGGTGTTGAACAGGTCGTCTCGGGTCATACCGGGTTTCCTCGGCACGCCGGCGGGGATAACCACCACTTCGCAGCCCTTCAGAGCGGCGTCCAGCTGGTCGGGGCCTATATAGCCGCTCACCTGGGCCCTGGTCTCGATGTGGCTGAGGTCAGCGGCCACCCCGGGCGTGTGGGCGATATCGTAGAGGGAGAGCTGGCTCACCAAGGGGCTGTTCTTCAGCAGCAGGGAGAGCGGCTGGCCTATGCCGCCAGAAGCGCCCAGCACCGCCACCTTGGCGTGGTTCTGCGAGGAGGTGGACAGGCTCCGAGCCAGGCCGACGGTGGGTCTCACTGCACGGGAAAACATCTTCCTTTCGGTTCTTCTTTGAGGTTAGTTTGGGGGGAAAATAAGAATAGTCGACGAGCCGCTCTCCTCTGTGACACCAACGTCCTCTAGCAACGAGCGAACAGGAACACTCCGGTTTCTTCTTCTCGTTGTTGTTAAGCGGCTGTCGGCGTCGACATTAATGGCGCACTACTGCCACCTACTGTTTGGGAGTGTGGATCAGCTCGCTCACACAGTGCCCTTCAAAAGAATTTATAGTATTTTATTTCCAAAAATTATGTCAAAAAGGTAAAAAAAAATATTTGATATATATAATAAAAAAGAATTTTGTCACTTTACAATCATATTCATCAATAGGCTATAATTTATTGAGATTTCTGTGTGAGATTAATGCATGAGTAGCTTTCTAAAAAAAAATTGCATGTTAAAATCTGAAAATTGCAGCTAGCATGCGTATTATAATTTGATATCCCTAATTAGGATTCAGTTCAACCAATGTACTTTAATTATGAGCAAAAAGAACAATTTACACTTTGCCACAGGAATTGAACCGTTAATTTGTCTTGTTTGGCTGTTTTGGTTAAACAAGACCAAATTTAAACCTTTTTAATTTCACATACAATGCAGAACATTGTCTCTGAACACACTGACCATAGCAGCAGCATCCTCTGAGCAGACTGTTCTTTAGCAAGGATGGGGAAGCTGGTCAGAGTTGCCAGGAAGATGAATGGAGGTTCACTGTAAATATAAAACATAAAGAGCATGGCTTAGATCAAGGTATGTTCATGGGTTAGCCTAAAGCAGTCAAAGCCCAGCCCTAAATCCAATCGAGAATCTGTGGCAAGACTTGACAAATGACATTCACATGTGCTCTTTGTCCAATATCAATAGAGTTTCAGTTTTTTTTTTACAGTATTGACAAGAACGCTTAAAGCCATGTATCCCTTTCTTTCTATTTCACACTCATGCATTACTTCATTTTCAAGCATGCCTGTGTCCAATATCCATTGCATGGGGAACTATGTCTTACTAAGATATCTTTCAGTGGTTTTTTATGTTCTTAATGACTTTGAGAAATGAGCAGAAGCTTTATTTATAGCAAGGTTGTAAAAAAAAGATTTTGTAAGTTACTGTTTCCAAGAACTATCTGTAAATGATATCCCCTCTTCATCGTTGCACAATTTTATAAAATCTTATATCTGTTCTAAAAACTAACTGGAAATTTGTAGCTCCTTAACAAACAAATAGGTACAAAATGTTAAATGTTTGAAGCTTTAAACAGGTTTCTGTCTAGTATTGCCCTTTAATTGATTCCATCCATCCTCCCATCAACTCTGACCAGCATCCCTGTTCCTCAAGTAAAACACAGCATGTTGCTGCCACTTCCATGTTTCACAGTAGGGGTGGTGTGCTTAGAGTGTGTTATATTTCTGCAGCACATTATGCTCTGCATCTTGGTCAAAAGGTTCCGTGTTCACATCTGACCAGAACACCTTCTTCCACATGTCTGCTGTGACCCCACCTCAAGTCAAATGCTCTTCTTTTTGCCATTCTTTTATAAGAGTGATTCTCTGCAGGTCTGTCAAGACTAACCATGTTAAACAGAGTTATCGTTGAATAACTTGATATTTACTATGTGTCCTTCATGTTTTATACAACTAAGAAAAAAAATGAAGCTTCACTTGCATGAAAAAAATCTCAGCATTCCTACCCGAAGCCAGTCTTGTGATTTTCCCCAACTTCAACAGATCATATCTCTCTGTAATTGGTATGAATGCTATCTCCTTTGCACTCTAGTCCATTTTTTGATTCCTCTGTTGATGGTCTTTCCTGTATTTAGAACATGTTTTGTTAGAATACACAGTTTGTTAATTCTGACAGAACCCAGAGTAATTCAACCTTACCCATTTGTTTTATTATTCCGTGCTATTTTTGTTTTTAGAAAATGTTATATTTAATTTTGCTTTATTTTCTATTAATTTTCCATTTTAAAAACTCAGTATTTTTTTATTTTAGTCTTTCCTTTAAAAAAAAAAAAAGAAGCCTCTGTTTTTATGCATCGTCTCGTGTGATTGGACCATATGAATTGGACGTCCAGTGACGTAAGGTCGCTCTGCTACGTTGTGTCGTTTATCTCAGCTTCTCTTTGAGAGGAAAACAAAGCCCAGTTAACATTGGTAGTCGATGTACTTGCGTTTCACACGGCTCTGATACGACGGGTTTCGACCGTGAAGAAGGCCAGTAGAAACAGATTTAAAGATATGGTGGGTATTTAATCGTTGCGGTGTCCTGTGTTTTCCCCTCCCCTGTTTATATCGCCCTGCTGGAAGAAGGCAGCGCCGTCAAATGAGATCCGTCTATTTACTGGAGGCTGACCACTTAGCCCAGATAGCTTTTGACTAGCTACAGCAGGTTTTACAGATGTGAAGGATTTTACCGCTCTTGAACTCTGCATTGTGACCTCTGTTTAAACTTCTCAGGGTGAAACGCAACGTGACACGGTGTTGCGCAGCTGTTATTTGTTGACTAAACACCCTTTCTTTTCAAATTGCCCGCAATATAGCGTCCCATGTATATGTTACAACAAACTCTATTATTATTTCAATCACGTGCCCCATCTATCAAAAGGACAGCTGAGATTAAATTAGCAAAAAGTGGCACAGTTCCCTGATTGTCGCCAGTAAACAGAGCATCCCTTTGTTCCCCTACAGTACCTTCTCATGTAACACACAGCTTAATGTGTTAACGTGAACTTTTAAGTTTTTCACTGTAAATGCAAGAATAAGAATCCACCTCTTGCCACGTAGGGTGAAAAAAGCACAAGTAGCTTGATATCACGTTCTGGTTTGTTCAAGTTTTATCTGACTGTTTTGTTTCGTTTCTCCAGTGGGTGGTTTGAAGGCTCAGAAGCTCTCCCGATGATTCATCCGCATTGACAACTTTAGGTAAGTGTTAAAAAAAAAATCATGTGTGTGAAAGCCAGGCACGTGTTACATCACAACAAACACTACATTTATTTTTGTGCTAGATTAATGGGAAGTAGTATGAAATTGTGGAGTACATAGAAAATGACACATGGATTTCTTCTTCTATTTGTTTTTTTTTTTAATAAATAGGAATCTGATACTCCAAAAAAAGATTTTTATGAAGCAAATTTCCTTCAGAAGTCACCCAACTAGTTGTACAGTCCACAAATTCGGTCTTTGTACGTCTTATGTCTTACCACCATAAGACGTACAAGTTGCCACAAGCCATGTTGGAGAGTTCGCAAACGTGTGGAAGAAAGTGCTTTAGTCAGACTAGACCACGGTTCTAACTTTTTGACCTACAGGCGAAAAAATTGTCGTGGAGAACTGGCATCGGAGATTACCCTGAGCACACCGTCCCCGGAGCGATAATAGGTTGTGGCAGCATCCTGTTTTGGGGACTTTTTGAGTCTAAATGCTCAGAAGTACTGCAAGAAACTCACTGCAACAGTTAAATGTTTCTGCTAGCTAATACAGTTAACGCTAAACTCAAAGATTATGTACTATTTTATAAACCAACACGTCTGTCTTTCAAACACCATAAATACTTACGAAGACGAAAGTTCCAAGGTTCAAAACGCATAAAGGCCATAACTTGGCCAGGGGGTTAGGGTTAGGGTTATAACAATATGGAATATTGTTGTTTTCTCAACAATATTCCATGTTGAGGAAACACTATGTTGTAATTGCGGTGTCTCCCTTAAATAAGAAATGCAATCAAAATTGCATATGACGAAGTTTGTTTGCATGATAAGTTATTAAACTGTAGCAACATCTTGTTTTTGATCACATGACTCATGTGAAGAGAAAAAAGTGTTTCTTTTGTAGTTTTTCGAAATACACAAATTTCAATACAGCCAAAAGTAATCAACCCATTGAAGTGCAAAAATATTTTATTGAAATTGCCGCATTTCCATTTGGCAAATAAATTTTTTGTAATTCCAGTCAGCGCAATTTTACTATCAATGGAAATGCAGCTGCGGCAGTGTATGTAAACATCTGGTTTCTGGTGGGGAACTTAATCGTCTCCTGTTCTGCAGCGCTCGATAAGGATGGCTAGCTGTGGCGAGGTCGACCACTCTGTGAGCTCGCTCCCATCCAGTAAGAAGGGAGGTGGCAGTGGAGGCGGCGGCAGCGGGAGCGGCGCCGAATCGTCCTGCTCCGACTCCAATGGCACGTCCCCTGCCCTGTCCGTGCCGGAGTGCGCCATCTGTCTGCAGAGCTGTGTCCACCCCGTCCAGCTGCCGTGCCATCACGTCTTCTGTTTCCTGTGTGTCAAGGGCGCTTCCTGGCAGAGCAAGCGCTGCGCCCTCTGCAGGCAGGAAGTGCCAGATGACTTCCTTGAAAGGCCCACGCTCCTCTCTCCGGAGGAGCTGAAGGCGTCAGCGGGGGGCCGCAGCGGGGCGGCGAGCGACCACGCCTGGTACTACGAGGGCCGCAACGGCTGGTGGCAGTACGACGAGAGGACGAGCCGGGAGCTGGAGGACGCCTTCTCCAAGGGGAAGAAGACGGCCGAGATGCTGATCGCTGGCTTCCTGTACGTCGCCGACCTGGAGAACATGGTGCAGTACCGGCGCAACGAACACGGCCGCCGGCGCAAGATGAAAAGAGACATTATTGATATTCCCAAGAAGGGCGTGGCCGGGCTGCGGTTGGACGTGGACGCTGTCTCCGGGGCGCTGAGCTCGGCGGGTCGGGAGAACTCTGCAGATGGCGCCGACACCATAACGGCAGGCGCTCCGCCGCAGGCCGCCGGCATCTCCGCCGCTGCCGCTCCAGCCCCCTCCACTGCCGCCCGGCCCCCCATGTCTCTCGGGGACCAGCCAGGGCCGGGTACCAGCCCCTCGGTGGAGGACTCTCTCTCCCAGCTGCAGATCAGCCCTAGGTCGGCCCCGCCCCACGACCGGTCAGAGGGCGGGGAGGGGGAGGGTCAGGATGACGACCAGGAAGAGACGTCCCCCTCCAGGTCCTCAGACCCTCACACCTCCGTGGAGGAGTCCGCCTCCGGAGACTGGAGTGACGACGAAGAGGAGGAGGAGGAGGAAGAAGAGGGGGGTGACGGCAACCATGCCGAGCCTTGGGAGGACTGGCCGCGCAGACGGAGACCGCCCCCGGAGGACAGGGCGCCCCCCCGCGCTGCGTCGGCCTCCCCCCCTCCGTCCTCCCACAGCAGCGGGAGGACCAGGATGCCAGACGGCCAGTGTACAGTGACTGAGGTGTGAATCCACTCCATTTAATTTATGCTGCAGTTTGCTCAGACGCAGATCTGAGGTGGGAGAAGTGAGGCATGTCACGCTCACACACAAACAGCTCCGCCTTTCTTTTCTAGCGTTTTCTGTCTATTGGTTTGGATTTGTTTTCTCGGCGTCTTCATCGGTACCGCCAGTCAGCCGCTCATGCCCTCAAACTGAGACAGAGACGACGTGGTTGGAATGTAAATGATCTTACAAGTTTATATTTAACACATCATCATCATCATGAGAGGTTAAAGACTTCCTGTCAGCTGTCTGCGTTACTTTAATTTGATGCTTATAGATTGTGTTCTGTTTAGGTTTCAAAAGACGTTGAAGCTACACTGTGAACTTTACTCACAAAACCGTTTGGCCCAAATCTAAGCCTGGTTTGTGAGGCCGAGTCAGAGAGCGGTCATCTTCATAAATGACTGCTTTGTGATCATCTTAAAAACAGTTTGGCTGACGCAGAAATGTCACCTGACTCGACCTCCATTGCACTGAATTCGATCTATTTGATCTTAGTTTCTAATCCAATCAGCTGCTTTCTCTGGGCCGATAATTAAACAATTAACTGAGCTAATGTTCCTTTAAGGAGAAACCTCGTCTGCTTTTATCTACATTAAGATACAAAACTAAAAAACAAACTGCCATCATGCTTCTAAAGCTACTTTGATGTTTAAATTACTTGCTTAATATTTAACGATGCAGATTTAGGAGGCAGGTAAATGTGTGGCTGCCTTGCGATTTATTTTTATTTCAGATTAGTTCATTGAAAGCCAAACTTATTGTAAAGATTGATGTGTATTTGAAATGAATGTAAGCATTAGAACTTGTGGTCATTTGTTTTATTGGTGCCCAGCCTGAAGGAATTGGCATTTTAATGTGAAATATTGGTGTTTGTTTTTTTTATTATTATTTTGTTTTTTTACTTTAAAGCAGTTCTGTTACTGTTCCCAACATCCCTGACTGATCAATTCTCAAGTGTGCCCAAAGTTTTGTGATTTGTCCTTTATTTGAAGAGAGTTTTATTTGAACACTACTGTCTGTTGAGAGGATCTGGAGAACTGATTGGTTTTTATTATCTTTATTCTTATGGCTGTTAAATGTATGTCAGAGGATATAAAAGAACAAAAACAAACTCTAGTTTTTGTCCATCCTGGAGAAATTTCAAATGATGTTATTTTTCTATTAAATCATCTGCTTCCTTTTTTTTTTTAACTTTCCATTTTGGAGAATAGTTTGTGTAACTGTTTTGGCTTCAAACTTTTGTTACATGGTTTGTAATTTAAGAATAAACTTTTTTCATTTCATCATGCCAAAAGCATATTTGTGATCAGTTTAGTATTTACTATCTTACTGATGTAATTAGATGTATTTTATTGTAGAGATAACAGTCAGGATCTTATACTACACACATTTCACTCGTCTGACAAAAAAACAGCTAATTTGTCTAGTTTATGGCTCAGTAAGCTTTAAATGGAGATTAATGTGTTTAACTGTAAAGAAAACTTGTCATAATTATAAAAAATGGAAATCAACCAGTCTGGTCCTTCAGCAAGCTTACTAATTGTATTGTTGGCAACTTGGATCCAAATTCAATATGCAGAACCACCAAACTGATTCAGAACCAAGAGCCTTACGGGATCCTTCACCATCTTCCAGTTTTAAAAGAATTTAATCCAAACTTTTCCCTCAGGACTAAATCAGCTCAAAGCCTTTAGACTCCAGAGAAATTGATGGTAGAGGTGGGCAGGTTGGGTGATTATGGACTTAAAAGTTGATTTTGTGGTATTTATTATAAGGGGGAAACTACCACCCACATACCCAAATCCTGCTCTTACAAAAACATTTTTAAACAGGCTTTTGCAGGACACCAGTTACATAAAGTGTGATGTACACATAAAGCAGTAAACGGCACAAAATTAATTCAGTGTTTGGGGTTATCCAACATTTAGAATTTATTGTCCAAATTCTTTATGAATGTTTTCATTATGATAAATTCCCATTCCTGATTGATTTCCTCTTGATAAAGACTTATCAAGAGGATAAATCTTTATCCTCTTGATAAGTATTCTGCTAATATTGTGATCCTCATAGAAGTTAAGCTTCTTCAGTAGTTAAGAGTTCATGTAGTTTTGCTTCCATTTCTTTCAAGGGAACGTTAAAATAAGGACCCTGATTATTAATTAACTAATTACTAATGAGCCCCAACAATCATGCAGTTTTGGTTGAAGTGTGAACATTGCGATTTTTGGCACAAATATATATCGCGTTTCTATAAATCCATAAATCACAACATACCTCCCTTAAATTATGCAATACAATAAAATGGAAATGTTTTTTAATAAGAGTGATTCATTTCATGTGTGAGACTGAAAAGTGTCTTGATGCATTCATATAGTTTAAGTTTATCATTGCTACATTGTTCAGCTTTTCTGGGAGGATATTTCCATGGTGGACTACTTTTCACCAGGACTTTCTGTTCACCTTGTAGGCGTTTGGTATTCCGCTCATGGCGCGTTTTTAGCGCTCTCTATGGGACCTCCGCCAGGAAGCGCGACCTCTGGAAAGGCAGCACGAGATAAGGGTCTGCCGGCCTCCAGGGATCCGTCCTGCTGCTGCAGTTTGAGCACATCTGTGGTTTTCCAGCACTGCTTGGATAGATCCGCGAATGAAAATTATTCACACACACATACACCACGTCTCTGGAATTTCACTTTGGCTCATTGCAGAAATCTGATGATGCTCAGAGCACAATCAAAACCCTGTGAGTTAAAAGGTTGCCCTGGTCTAATGTAGGAGGAATGATATGCAGACATCGATGATGTTTATCACTTGTAATATCTTGCAAGTTGCCTAAGCAAACAAATTTAAAAAAAAAAAATTAATTAAACCCCCAATAACTTCACTTTTGGACTTATTGTATTATCCATTTAAACATGAATGTGCTTTGTTTTTATTAAAAAATGTGTTTCTAGGATATTTTTGTAAAACGATCACCATGTCGTGACAGTATGAGACAGATAATCTGTGAAAAGTATCAACCTCCTCCACCTGTAGCCTCAGAAGAACTGCACCAATTCTGGTCAAAAACACCCAATCAAGAGCCAGTAGGAGGGTCTTAGCGCTGTCAATCAAACCTTATGTACTTGCTGTTAAATGTGCCAATGGTGAAGAAACAACTTACCATTACAGGAAAACCGCTGTCATCGGTTGGCCGTGCTAACTAGTCTTAGCATTCGCAACATGCTCTCACATGGCAATGATTGACAGCATTAAGACCCGCCTCCTTGCTCTGATTGGTTGTTTGAAGATAGCAATGGTACAAGGACAGAGCTCGATTTTTTCAGATTATCTGTCTCATACTATACCTTCATAACATGGTGACAGTTTCAACAAATATATAAAAAATATTTATTTTTTTTTAAAAGTTACATACTGCAGCTTTAAAATGGTTTCAGTGAACCAAAGTTTGGAAACATCAAACACCATTCAGCCTCTTCTTACTGAATCCAACCCAGAAACAGCACACGCTGATCTTTGCTAATCTGGACAAATCTCAGGACGCTGGGGCCAAGTTATTTGTGCTTGGACTTGCTGGCCAAGGCTTGCAGATTAGCTGGCGCGCCCCACACGGTCCCAAACACCTCCTTCTCCATCCGCAGAGCCTCCAGCAGGGGGTGTTCTCTTCCTGCTAACACAACTTTTTTCACCGCCCGGATCACAGGGACTGGTCCTTCGGTGTAGCAGCGGAGCCAGTCTTCGGCCTGCTGCAGGGGGGTGCCGGCACCCGGGGTGTCCCCGTTGGCCTCCAGGACTCCGTCTGCCAGTCCGACGTCCAGGCCGCGTTTAGGGTCCACTTTCACGGCGCCGCCAAGCAGCTTGAGAGCATTCTGGTTTCCAACGATGCGGACGAGTCGCGCAGCGCCGCCCCAGCCTGGGACCAGACCCATGTGTTTGTGGACAAACTGGATCACGCTGCCTGTTGCCATTAATCTGGTAGGAAGATTGGTACATTTAGGATACATTTTCATGAAAAAAAAAAAAACAACACACACATTTCTTCTGTTTTTGTTTATTTTTGTCATATTGAAATATTTCAGATCAATACTCAAATTTTATTCTTAGAGTGAAATTTTCAATCAATGATTGAATTTATTAAAGCTGCAGTATGTCGCTTATAAAAAATATGTTTTTTTACATATTTGTTAAAACTATCCTTATGTTGTGACATTATTATAGGAAACAGATAATCTGTGAAATCTGTGTCCGACTGCCATCTGAAAAAATATCAGTCACAAACGACCAATCAGACCCAGGAGGAGGGTCTCGGTGCTGCCAATCACCCTCATGCATGCAAATAATCAATCAAGTTTATTTGTGTAGCACATTCCAGCAACAAGGCAGTTCAAGGTGCTTCACATCATAAAAACAAAAACACACAGTCAACTGAAACTTTCCATTTTGCCAAGTGCCGAGGATGACACAAAACCACATTGGCCCTACTCATTTCACATTCGGTCAGCTTAATATGGATGAATTTTTTTTCCCTTACCGGTTAAAATAATCTCTTAAAAACTGGATTAAATTTTTACTAGGGTTATCTTTGAAAGATATCCAAACATGTCTGATGATCTGAAACATTTAAGTGTGACAAAAAAGCAACAACAGAAGAAATGTGAATGGAAACGTACAACATGTAAAATGTAATGTATATTGGAATGTTATTGAGTCCTATTTATTCATTTCTAAATGAAAAATAATTTTCTTTGATATATTTGAAGCAAACCAAAAGTGGAAGCTCTTTACCTAAAATCGCAGGCGGTGGTGAGTTCTGCGCCTCCTCCCAGGGCTCTGCCCTCCACCAGGGCAACGGAGACCAGGGGCAGCCTGCACCGAGAACACCACTCTGTCAGCACACACGAGAAACAGTGCCTTGAAGGAAACCCCACAGCATGACGCTGCCGCCACCATGCATCACTGAACAGTAGCATTTCGCATTTAACTTAAACTTTGATGAAAATGGGCCAAATCTGTGGTGATTTGCAAGGTAGTAAAACATGCATTTGCTCTGAAACTCTGTAAATACTTCCTTCAAAGCTTAAGAATCCCCTAAAGATGAACCCGGACTATGCCCGTTCTTAAATATTGTAATTGTTTAGAGTCAGAGAAACAATAAAATAAAAGACACTTATTGCTTCATTTGCAGTTTGCAAAACGTGAGCGTGTACCTGAGCAGTCTTGTGAGAGCGTCCTGCATGAACATGCACATTTTCATCCCGTCCTATGAGGGAAGAACGAACTCATTCAGATGTGTCCAGACGGCCAAAACAAAGCAGCCGGTCAGAGGTACCTGGGGGCTGGATATCGCTCGGACTGCGTTGAGGTCGGACCCGGAGCAGAATGTCCCGGCAGCGCCCCGAACGATGAGGCCTTTGCCTTCAGTCCAGGTCTCCAGCTGGCTCACCTTCTCCTCCAGGTCCACCATCATGCTGCCTGGCAGGAGGAACAAAACCCAAAACACCAGACTTGACCATAAAGACTATGACTTGAAACAGCACACTAAACTAGGGCTGAAAAAAAATTGGATTATTGAAATGATTGTCATTTAATTTAGCAATCGATTGTTAATTGGACTAAAAAAAACCCCCGCCATTTTCTGAAAATTCAGAGCACTAATTGATTATGTAAATGTATGCAAATTTAATATAATAAATAAAACTTCTCACTCCTCAAGTCACATAGTTACAGCTACACCTGGTTCAATTATGTAAAAGATCATTATAAAAATATCCTATTAAGCACATTTTGCTATCCAATTATTAATCATTATCAAGTAACCCCAAAACAAAAAAAAAATCAACACATCAGCCCTACACTGTATTGATAAGTCAAGCAGAAAGGGTTGAACTTTTTACATGTTATAGGCTGATGTAAGAATTTGTTTTTTCTTTTAGCTGCAAATGCATCCTTTGCTACAGCATGCATTAAAGGAATATGTTATTACGTTTCAGGCAGTAAAATTATTATTTTCCTTTTTAAAAACAAATGTATTTGTTTATTTGCATTTTTAAAGTAATTCAAATATTGTCTAAAACAATTTTAAGTGTAAAAAAAAAAAAAAAAAAGGCAGAAAGTGCCCTTATTTTAAATCTGATTAATCGACAGAACAACCGATAGATTAATCGACTGCAGCCCTACACCAAACATTTAAGTGATGGTACCGGAGAAGGCGTTCATGCGAGCGGGGTTGTTGATGGTCAGCACAGCGACACCAGAGTCCTGCCTCAGCAGGTCGACGGAGCCTCCAGGGAAGGCCCGCAGCTTCTGTCTGATCTCCTCTTGGTTGAAGCCCTGGGTGCTCGAGTAAAGGCAGCAGCGGCGGGGGCTCGATGTCTGCAACCTGCGGGGACAGAGAGGCGCCCTTTAAACCCTCACTTCTCCCGCCAGAAAGACGCTTTAAAGCTACAGTCAACGACAACATAAGATGGCTTTGAAAATCACTGAATTGAAGCTTTTTTCCTCCTCGGGGAGAATGCATTTTCTGTACAAATACGGGTTAAGACGGTGAACAGCTGAGCTCGTTTACTTCATCACCTGGCCATGAGAGCACAGCAGCTGCTGCTGCTCAGGAGCTGTCTGTTCAGGACGCAGAGGACCATAACGCTGCTGCCTGGTGACTGAAAAAGGAGGAAAAAGTCGTTTACCTGCAGCGCATCACTTTCACAAAAACATCACATTGAAACAGGTGATACGAGCAATTTGATTTTTATTTGATTTTATATTATCGTTTTAAAATGTAGTGTATATAGGTTATGAGTAGAGCAGCGCTTTGCAAAACTATTCACAGTGGGGGGTTTTTTGTTTGTGAAGTTAATTCATATAAATTCCTAGTCAAGCTACAAACCTAAATTGAACAGGGAATCTGTCAAGATGGTCTCCGTCGAATTTGAGTCATTTGAGAAAAACAGGCAAAACTTAAGCCTCTAAATGTGCAAAGCTGGTGAAGTCACAACGCAGAAGATGTACAGTAAGAAGCGGTCATGGTGTTTACTCAGAGAAACTGATGCTAATGCACGGTAATGTTTACATTTTTAATTCTGAAAAATGCTAAAAAGCCGTTTTTACTCTCCTTTAAATTAATGGGTGTTACAGAGATTTGTGTTCTACCTTTGACACAAAAGACACAACACTGAGGTTTGTGGTTGTTACTTGGCAAAAGCTGAAGGCATTCACACAATTGACGAGAGAAATGAACCGATAAATATTTCAAAAATTTGAATGTAGCAAAAAGAATCGCCTAGAAATTATCCACAATGTTACTACACAGTCAAACAAAGAGTGGAGAGGAAAACCGAGGCCACCCAGATAATAATTACGTACAATCTCCGCACCAACCTTGTACAGTCGTGTGGTGTCGCCGTTAAATCTGCCCCACTAGGCACAAAAGCAAGAGAAAAACAAGGCCCGTTTGGGCGTCGGTTTATTTAGTTTCCAGATTCCGCCACACGATGGCGCCCCACAGCGAATTTTAAATCACTCTTGCTGAAGTGAAATCAAAGTGACCCCTGTTTTTTTGTTTTACAAATAAAAGCCTGCAGTGGTATTCACCTAACAGGAGTTAGTACTTTTACCTGTAGTTTTCTAACACAATTTAGGAGAAGTCACTTCTTTTCACAGTAGAGGCAGACCTAAGTAATTTGTTGGTATGTCTTTGCGTCACTTTAACATTCTTTGCATATAAGTAAGTAAATTTTATATGGTCAAAAATCAGCCAGAGTGTTTGGAAATGACACCAAAAAAGTGAAAATGAGCAGGACACATGTCTGTCTCCTGTGTTCTGATTTATGTTTTCTGAAGGTATCAATCTTTTTTTTCCATCCACACTTCCTTTGCTGCTGTTTAAAAACCCCATTTAAAAAAAAACAAAAACTAAAGACAAGCAAAGTTTTAAAAAAAAGTTTTTTCTTTACTTTTTGGCTCTCAAATGACAACTCTGTGCAGAACTTCTATTACATTTGGTGTTGTGTTTCGAGGTGCACTATTTCTGCAGTGCAAACATAAAAGGTAATCAACAAGGTTCCTTTGCATTGTATCCAAGGCTACAACAGGGTGAGCTCTGTTTGACGGTCAACACGTCTCTGGTCTATTTAAAAGTGGGGAAGGAATTCAGAAAGGTTAGTTGGGATGTTCCCAGACGGGCTGTCTCCCCTTCCGCCTCTAGACATTCAGCTCAGACATCTAGCCTGCAACACATTTATGTCTGTTATTCTGCTAAATGCTGAAACTGCAGGATCCAGTGGCTTTGTGATGTCTGCATGATGCACAGTCTGTACAAGCCGCATTCGAGATGGGCGGGACAGACTGACAGACTGTCCTGTGTCCAACTGCGTTTTGGATTTCAGTGCTGCAGCTGCAGACTGATAATTCCTGCTAATGGAGGCCTGTCTGAGACTGCAGTTTGGCAAAGTGGAAGGTACAGAGGAAGAGCTACACATGCATGCACAAATGGTGCCCCATGCACAACCGTATGTGACTGCGAGTGTGTTGTAGGCGGTCGGTAAAGTGATACACAATGTGCCGATCAATAAGGAGCTGTCCTTCACAGGAAGTCTGAGGATGTGCTGCAGTCAGCCTGGTTTTAAAAGCAGCAATGAGATAAGATACGTCACACGCATTGAGAACTTAGTTTATTTATCTAGTGCCAAATCACCACAAAAATCTATTAAAAAAATTCTAACATGACTTAGTTTTACTGTGGAGCAGTCAGTAGACCTGGTACCTTGCTGCAAGAAGGTCTCATTTCAACAGAGCGTCTCTGAACATGAATTTCCTTTAGACTGGTTTCACTGCAGCTTCGTAACTGGAAAAGCCAAGATAGGCCTGAATGTAGGGACTGGATCGATTCATGAATGAGACTGCATCTTTTGAATTATTGACAGTCAAATTACATGACCAACAAGAATCATACAAGCTTGTCTGAATGTGTTTTTTTTTTTTAGTTTTTGTGAAGTTTACAGTAATTATTTATGATTATGTGAATATATGATCATCATAATATATGTTGCGTATGATAATCTTTAAAAATCAAATAAACAGAGCATCTCCAAGACAGTCGAACAGAAGACTCACATTGTGGATGTGCAGATTAAAATTGCTGCAGCTACTATTTTCTTTATAGGCAAATATCTATAAAAAAAAATCCCCAACATTTCCACCTTGTTGAATTTATGTAATTAATTTAGGTATTTCTAAAGACAAAAAATGAACTTTAGGTTCTACCTAAAAAAGAAGTGGCTGGTTAGTGTATAAGTTTTTTTCAAAATAAACTATGATCCTCAAGGTTCTAGTTCAGAGCAAAAACACTGTCCAACTGGCAGGAAGCTACCACGCCATCTTGGAAAAATGAAATCCGTACTTTTACTGTCACTGGTGTGATTGTAATCAGCTGGACAAACACTGCTGACCCCACAGATTAAAAACAGGAACAGAGACGCGGTTATTATTCCAACAGCAAAATGATCCTGCGGTAGTGTTTGCTTCCACGCTTTGTGTCTAGAAAATAAGCCACCGCTGTCACTCTGATCAAACGCAGATCGCTGCCGAAATTCTTTCCAGTGCTGTGATTTTAAGCAGCTCTAGCCTGCAGGCAGTCAGCACTGGTTATATAATGGTCGCACCATCTGGAGACCTCCAGACACCAGCACAGGTCTTTACTGGGAATTAATCCTCTTTCCCAACCTTGACACAGAAAAGCAGGATGAGACATTTGGCGCGCAGCTTCAGGAGAGAATGAAAATATTTATATATCTATCGGGAGAGGGGTAAGATTTCTGGCTCCACAACGCTGCCACACCTGCTATTTCCATCAGCAAAGGGTGCCAGGTTTCAGGGTGAGGGGCGCGGTGGGTGTCTGTCCCACTCAGAGTAGCGTGTCTTTAAATTTCTCAACAGTCCTGGGAAAATGTAATAAAGAAAACTAAGTGATGATTTATCAGATCATATGCAGGTTTAAAAATGTAATTTTTCCCCCCATATTTCATTTCCTTTCATCAGTGTGCAGATATTACTTAGAGGAGCAGATCAGGGTGTCACTGAAGACATCTGCAAGTTGGTAAAAGAGCAAAGGAAGCCAGGAAGTTGTTTGGTTCTGGTGCTTTAGTTTGTCGGCTGCAGTGTCGCATACGAATCATCTGAGTTGAACGTGAATATTTATGTGAAAGTTGCAAAGTTTAGGAGTGATTTTAACTTTCAAAATAAATTAAACAACTATCACTGTTTCTGAAATATTCAAAATGTATGTGTTCTGCCGTGGTTGTAAAGCAGGTCTGCACCAGTTACCACAGTTCATCTTTTTATTTAAATCTATGCTGACAGCAGCAGTGCACCGCTGCTGTCAGCATAGAACGTAGACCTCAAGTGACATTCATAATTAAATCTCAGGCTATTGATTATTACACTTTTAGGTAGAACTACAAAACATTATCTAATAACTTAGCATCTTCTCCAAGCATTCTGAACTCCTTCAACTTCCTCCAAATTGCAACCACAAGCTTTTATGTAGGCAGACATTCCAGTTTCTAGATGACTCCAAATATCTGCAGCTGTCACTGCAATGAAAGGTGGGATTACAAATGTTCACTCAAGCCACACTTTTCAGATCTTTATTGTTTTTTTTTCTTAAAGTGAAAACCACAAATCTGGTTTTTTCAAGTTCCCAGCTTGGCCCTATTTTATTTCAGTCTTCTGCTTAAAATCCCAGATAAAGTAGATTAACGTTTTGTGGTTTTAACATGACGAAATGTGAAAAACGTCAAGCTGAGGCATTTTTGGAATATTGTTTATTATACAAAACCAAGAGCAAAGGCATCGCATTTCACCACCTTTCAGCCATAAAAAAACACTACTTAGCAGAGTAACATCCTCAAAGATGAGCATTTAGTTATTCAAAGTAAAAAAAACAAAAGGCATTCCTATCTCTTTTTAGGAGCATGTGTTATGCAAAAAAATCAGACTTGTAAATACAGTTTACACACAAACCTTAAAAAAATGTTAGCTATGGCAAAAAAGAGAAATATTATTCCAAACAATGCACTTAAAAATCAGGAAAATTCACAAGAAACCAGCCTTTGGTACATATTAAAAAAAAAAGTCTATTTTTATGCAGCTCTTACTAAAAGTAAATATGTTTTTTGTTTTTTTTTGCTTCACAATAATAAACATAAAGTCAAACTTCAATGAAAAACAAAATATTCTGGTCACAGTCAAGGTACAGTCCAGTCATGTGCTGCAGGGAAGTCATGCACAGAGAAATCTTTGCTCCAGGTCTGAGCTGAATGTACTGATGCATATAACACACATTTTAATTGAAACTAGAGTCTTTTGATTCAGGTTGTAAATCCAGTCTGTGGCAGAGATAAATTAGTGAAAAGCTGTTATTAGTAGATCTGTAAAGCTATGCTAGTGGTCAATGCTGGAATCCAGACCTGAGCAGGACATTCATTCAGATGCTGTCCGTCGCGCCTGGCAGGTTAGCTTGGGCCATAATGACAACACTTGTAGCTGTTTGGAGTTATTTGCCTTCCTTGATCAGGTATGTTCCACAGTATGCCACAAACACAGTGTGTCGATGAATACATTCTGAATAAGTTTTCTATCCTTCGTATTGATTTGGTGTATACAAGAGAAAAAAGAGAAAGGATAAAATCTTCGGAGTTTGTCAGTGAAGGCTTCTGGTTGGTTCCGAAACACAACAACGAGGAGTTTCAAATGATGACGGTCTCTATGTGAAAGCCGTGTGTGTAAGTGAAGGAGGAAGAGTGTTTCTGGAGGGGAAAGGAAGCAGGGATGACGGGCGTGGTGCAGGGAGAGGACGAGGGAGAGGAGGACGAAGTGGGGGAGCGGCTGGCCCATCTGGAAGGGAGGCGACGGTTGGCAGGACGGGCCGGCCTCGAAAAGTTCTTGTGGACGGATGGAGGCGTGACCGAGGACTCTTCGTCTTCCTGTAGAGAGGCAGCAGAGTTAACATTTAGGATTATCCCGCTGTTCAGTCTGCATCCAAGCTGACGCACTCAGTTACTTAACATCGTTTCACGTGTTCCAGCGGTTGTCTTCTTGAGCCTGAGGAAAATAACGGGCATATTTCAAACAGGAACTCTAAACACATCGGCACGCTCCTGCGTAAAGGTCACACAAGTAGCTCTGATTGATTTCATCCCTAAGGGGGAAAAAAAAAGCATTTGAAGTCAAAATAGCTGACATGTGAGGCACTTCTTCCCCTCGCCAAGTCTTCTGAATCACTAACGTTTAATCTCTGACAATTTGACTAATGTGGTCCTCCCTATTTCATTCTTTTCATGAGGTTCTCGAAGCTGCTCTCATAATGACTCCCACAACATCTTTAAGATTAGCATGACTTTAAAGCAACGTAATTACTTCAGCATTCTCATTTTTGTGGTCTGCCAAGACCAGTTAGTCAGCTGGCTTCTTGCAGATACTTCAGTAATTACCACACAATGGCCAGAAATCACCGGGGCCTTCTGGAAGGACTTAGAGTCCAACATCAGGCGGGTGCGGGCTGCCGGTCCCCTGCCTGGTTCTAAGTTTCACTGTCAGCTCCAGCGATGGAGTGGCCCAGAAGCCCAGATTATAATGGAGGCTCTGGCCTGCTTTTATCTCTTGGCACATACCAGAAATAAACAACATTCCCACAAGAGCTGGCCTCAGTCGAGGGCAATTACTTACTGTTTAACAAAGTGTTAGAACAGAAAGCAATGCACAAGATCCTCCATGTCCACTGACACAGCAAGCTTTGACGACACAGTCTCACAGAACAGGAATCAGGCATAACGTTATGACCACTGACAGGAAGGTTGTTTGGAAAGAGCTGAGCTTTTCACATGTTAGAAGCATTCTGTCTCCTGCAGATGATCAAGCGTATGCTAAAGGAATTTCACGTTATTGCATTTTTAGGCAATAAAATGTTCCTTTTCATACGAAAGCGGAATTGAATTATTTGCTTATTTGCATCGTTTAATGTATTTCTGATGTATAAAAAATGTTTAAATGAAAATTCTGCAGAATGTGGCAATTTTTCTAATGCGATTAATCGATTAATCAGTAGAATGGTTGATCAAACACTTGATTACTAAAATAATAATAAGTTGAAGTCCAGTGGCAACACACTATTTGGCAGGTGGACATAATGTTATGCATGATTTCATGTTTTAGTTTTTAATCTGCAAACTGAAATACCTGAACATTGAACTGTGCAGCTAAGGAAGGGCAAGGCTTGACTCACCTGCACTTTCAGCTGCATCTCACCGACGCTGTGGAGGCTGACCTGTGCAGTGGGTGATGTATGCATGTGTCTCAGAGTGGGACTTAAAGGCAGAGGGGCCATGTCCAGCATGTCCAGTTCTGTGGGGTTGGAAACCATCTCGTTCTGCTGCGCTCGTGCGGCGCTCTCGTAGTTTTTCAGAATCCTTTCCACGGCGCCGTAGTTGGACCTGGAACCCTCTGGTCGAGGGTACGCAGCGAGGGTGAGAGGCTTCCACGGATGTTCGTTCATGATGCGAGGGACGGGTCTGGAGGAGTCAGGCTGGTGAGGAGAGTCTGACCTCTGTCTTGGCTGCGCCACATCTCTTTTCTTGCTCTCGACAGATGCCTGAAGCGGGGAGACGCTGCCTCTGGCTGGCTGAGGTTTTGTTTCGTGGGGATTTTCCCTGTTAGAGTTGGAACTCTCCACAGATTCATCTGGCTGGGTGATCACAGACGAAGGAGGCTCTTGGGTTGCTCTTTGTTGGGATTTCCTGGGGAAGCTGCCTGTTTTTTGCAGTTTGTGCTTCACCTCACTCTGGGAGGGTTTTTGAGCCTCCTTGAGTCCAGGATGTGGCTCTTCCAGTGAGAGGACGGAAGGTGTTTCTTTGGAAGCGCACCTCATCTGCACTGGCTCCGATTCAGTGTTCTGTTTGGTAGAAGTAGAGACAGAGGATGATGGTGACGCTTTAAAATATGAATCTGTGATGTCAGTGGAAACATCAGAGCACATGGATGGAGTTGTAGCGTCTTTGGGTGGTGATATGTGGCTTGATGTTCCAAACACTGGTTGGGATGCCTCAAAACGGGTCTCTTGTACATCCACGCCCCGGCCCATCTCAGCCTGAAACAAAGTTCTGTTGAACTCGGCTGTTTTTCGCTCCAGCATCAGGTTTCTTCTGGAGCCCTGGAGGCTGGGACTAAGAGACTGGATTCCTTGTGAGACCGAATCCACAGGGAATTCCTGGATAACTGGAAACACTTGGATCTTTCCAACGTCAGAGTTTTTCTCTGGGCACAGATCTTTCCCAGCGGTCAATATGTTGACCTCGGAGAAGCTTTTCTGGACAGTCCCGTACGTCAACTGTTTATTGTGGGTCAACTTGCTGGCGTCACAGGACCAGCGATTGTGACAGCAGCCCGTGTTGCAGTTAGAGTTGGAAGGTATAGAGCAGGATGTTAGCAAGCCGTCTTTAAAGACTTTTCCCTCATTTTCCTGAAGCATGGCCTCAAACTTCCTGACAATGGATGGGCTGTTACACTTTCTGTCCAACAGAACACAGGGGCTATGGCACTTCCTCATTGTTGCCATAGGGGACTCTGGGATGTGGAGTTCTGTGTCTGGATTAGAGGAGTTTAGATTCCAGGAGGAAGTACGAGGAGGAATGGGTGGAGCCGCCGTCTCCATGTCAGAGGATTCTCCAGGACTTGTTTCCTCGTCTCTGTAGCGATATTGATCAGAGGTGTTTGCCATCCAGTTGTCACTTGAACTTCTGTTGGCTCTCCAGGTGCTTTCTGGTGACAACGTGATCCAGTTTTCTCGCTGCAGAGCCCGGAGGTCATCGTAGATCTGGCTAAGGTCGCAAGGAGCCTCTTCTACCTGCAGAAAGCTTTTTTCTCGTCCCTCAGATGGACACAGGTATTCGGATTGGTTCCTAGAAGAAATAAGGAAATAACTTTAACCCACCAATATGGCATTGTCTAATTTCACTTCTTTAGAAGCGAGAATTAAAGTTTTCCATGTGCAGATTCCATTCTTTTCCAGACTCAGTCTAAGCATTTTGGTGCATTTTTAAAGTACAAATACAAGACTTCACAATTAATTTGCTTGATTTACTAGTTAAGAAAAAAATAAAAGAAGGATGAATAGACACATGCAGCATTTAGACAATGAAACAGCAAATAGTTTGGTAAAATAAAAAAATCATTCTATTTTCACTTTTCCTTATAATTCAAACCTGAGAAATCCCAACAACTGAAACTAAACATTAACATACACTATGCAGTAAAAAAAATGACACATATCTTCTTTTTCCTTATTAAATCAGACAAAATATTTCCTGTTTTAGTTCAGTTGAGAGGTTATTTGTTTTGCTAAATGCCACAATAAAGCGAGACAAATAAGTGCATGTCAAATTTTAGGTACAGACTACACTTCAAACTTTAAAGAAAGAAAAAAAGCAATTCTGGTAGTCCTAGTTTAGTCTGATTTAATGTCAAGTGGAAAAAAAGTGTCTTTTTTTGTGCAAACATTGGGTTCCAAGTACAAGTCATGGACTTATTAAAATCTACATAAAATTTGCCTTTCTCCAACAGTGAGGTACATATGGTATTAATTGTGCATGTTATGTCAGCCTCATCAGATTCTGGTTATCACGATGGTTGCAAAAAGGACTTCACCTCTTATCTCCGCTCTTTTTCCTGATCTCGTCCTGGTAGCTACAAAGCTCCTCGCTAACGCGGGCTATTTCCTTCAGAGCCTGAGAAAGAAAGACACAACAAACAGAAAGACAATGAGACGAGATTAACATTTTGTAATTGGGAAGTAATAAATACTACGCAAATAGTCCCCTGATATTAACAAACACATGTTGAAAATCAGCTTTAAACACTCACAGCATTGAGAGCAGTCGTGTTCTTCTTCTTGTCACTCCCATAACTCAGTCTGGCCCAGAGAGGACTCTCTGGAGGAATTCCTTGGAGACCTTTATCACTCCCTATGGAAACGTATTCCTGTGGCGTCCCACTATCCGGAGCTCCACAGTAAAAAGCCTCCAGCTCTGCTGTACCTCCAGATTTCTTATTATCACCCGATGAGTCTTGCTTCCAGGTTTCTCTGGATCTAGTTTCAACCAGAAGCTCAGGTTGTAAGGGGTCACTCTGACTGAACCGCACATCCACGTTAAATCCACCCGGGCTGTCGCCGTCGGCGCTGATGCTTCTGTTCAGACCTAATCCGGGTGAAGGTGGGTTTCTGGTTTGTTCTGACGGAGTGCTGCTACTGAGCAGGTCCGACCGGGAGTTGTCGCTGAGCAGGCTGGAGCCCGTGCTGGAGGAGTGCATGCTGAGTCGGTGCACCGCGTCGACGTCCTGCTTCATGCTGTCCAGGACCGGACCCCCTCGACTGGATCTCACCTCACAGTACAGCTGGAAACACAAAAGAGAAAAATAGATGATACAAAATTAGGGATGCATACATATCAGCACCAACATTGGTATTGGCTGATATTAGCCATTTTTTATCATATCGGTATCTGTCCGATAAGTAAAACTCTGCTGAGATTAACAACAGGTATTTATTTCAATCTCACAGTGATGAAGAGTGATTATTATAAAAGCTGTCAGACTTTATTATATACACAGTCTGTAGAACTGTGCATTGTAAATGTTGGATATATTTTTAGCATTATACTGTGTGTGTCCTTAAGACAATCACTGCTACTTGTTATTTATTGTATTATTATTCACTTATTTTTAATTTTTGTTGTGTGCTATGCTGTGACAAACAAATTTGGAGCTCAAACTATTATCTTATTTTTTCAATGTGTCAAAATCTATAATATATATATATATATATATATATATATATACATACATACATAAAATTTTGAAGATATTTGACCATAACAATATATTGATATATTATTAAATATCAACATTGGTAGATTTATTTTTTTATTATTATTTCTGTGTATGCCTACAAAAAAAATCCTGCTTTATGCTGCAAAAAGTTACAAAATAATACAGGAAAAATGCAGCAAATATGAGAGATTTTAGTTTAAATTTCTTTCTGTGCCAACCTACATGAGCTGAACTTCCTCAACAAGGCTGCATTTAACCTTATAAGCTTATAAATCTATGTGGTTATGTGATGATGAACAGACTGATGACTGAGTCTAAAATTACTCGATGTATTTTCAGCTTCCTAGTTATCAAAGTGTCAGCCTCAGGTTCCTATAAACGCAACAGATTTATAGTCAAATACTGGGAGTTGAGATGATTTATGTTTAGCTAACATGACGAATCTGCTGCTCACAGTCGAAGCAATAGCTGTGCAAGAAAAATGAAAATCATTTTAAAAGACTTTAAAGTTAGAGTCGATGTTATGTAAACCCAAGCTGTAGACAGCTTCAGTCTCTTCACAGATAAAAGGAAATAACAACTGTGAACTCCATTGACTCTTTCTGCTCTTTAATCGCTGCAGTGTCACTGATCAAAACTAGTTTTGACAGGGCTGATGTTGAACAGGATGAGTAGGAGTACTGTTACAAAATGCAGGCCTCTCGAGGCATAGAAACATCTTTAAAACTGACGGAAAGTTTAAAATGCATTGATTAAACAGTACTCTTTAAAAATGTAAATCAGGGCTTTAGAGCATTTTTCTTCATGCCCTTGTCTTACATTAGTTAACCATCTTACAAGCTTACTGTCAGAGCATCTCACCTCTTCTATTTTATTCTGCATGTCCTTCAGCTGGCACTCCCACTCCCTCCTCTCCACATCGAACCTTTCTAGCAGCTCGGCCTTCTCTCTTAGCCAGTCCCTGTCGTTGCGATCCAGACGACAGCGCAGGTCCATGGCTGTAGAGTGCGTGTCGGCCAGGATCCTCCGCTGCTCTTCCCTCTCCCGGCGGAGCGTCGAGGTCTCGCTGTTCGATTCACGGGGACTCCGTGACGTCATCGATCCGAGACCCGCAGCCGACTGGAGGCCTCCGCTCCCTAACCCTGTGGCTTCTCTAGCTTCCAGCTTGGAGAGCAGGATGGCAAGGAAAAAAGAGGTAGAAACAGAATAGAGAATAATGGGATATTATAGTAGGGGGGCCAAAAAATGAGAGCCAGATGATAAGACTTGTGGGGACGGTGGTGGGAGAATTTGTTGAAGGTGGAATTGGAGGAATGAAGGAGCGGCAGGAAGCGAAGGTGGAGAAAGTGGAGAAATAATGTACCACGGGGACGAGTGTGAGTGGGTTTACAGGAGGGAAGGAGACAGATTGAACGTTGAGTGTATCCTGTTAGAACTTGCACAGATGGTTCAGAGATGCAAAGTTCAAGTTTATTTTCTATGGTGCTTCAGCACAGGATACAGGGCAGGAAATGGTAGATTGAGGCAGGGCAGCATACATCTGCAGATGTGACCCAATTTAAGCTTTCAAGAAAAACAATGATTTGTGACAAACAGATGATCTCTGTGTGCAAATGAGGACCAAACCTTTTATTGCTGCTGATGCACCACTCAGTTAAACTGCAA
Source organism: Brachyrhaphis roseni (assembly GCA_903066815.1). Lineage (NCBI taxonomy): Eukaryota > Metazoa > Chordata > Actinopteri > Cyprinodontiformes > Poeciliidae > Brachyrhaphis > Brachyrhaphis roseni. The sequence continues at coordinate 16,219 of CAEFZY010024697.1, read as the reverse complement.
ACTGTTTAATTAGTTAGGTTAGAGGGTTTTTACATGTTTTTAAACAACCTGGGATTTTCCCCTGAAATTTTGGGTCTTAGAGTAAAATAAAGTCCTGTCAAGTGGCAAACTTGCCATATTATTACATATGTAATAATATGGCAAACTACATTCTCGGCAACTAAAAAATTTTTACAAACATTGCAGTGTTAGACAGTAAAAATTTTTTGTCTATTCTCCTTTACAGGACAACTAGCTAGTGAAATAGATGGAAAGCTAGCAAACTAGCTCGATAGATAGCTAGCTGTCTAGCCAGAGACAGGCAGACAGACAGAGATATTTTATACTTTTAAAATTTTTATTTGTTGAAAAAAGTCAAAAATTAGTCCTTTCTCTCCCGCTTTACAACTTTACAACTATGCTCTATCATCACCACTATGTTAGTCTATTATGCAATTCCAAAATAAAATGCCAAAAAAATCATTGTGGTTTGTGATTTTTAACGTGAAAAAATGTGGAAATGTGCAAGGAGTGTGAATACTTTAGTAGGGCACTGAAAAACTATCTGCACTTAAAGTAATACTTGGAATGAATTTTAGATAAAATTATGTAAACAAGCCAATATACTATATTGAAGACCTGAAATGATGGTGTATTTCAGTGCACACTGTGTACATTCTGTGGTATGTATGAAGTTTTGCTGCTAGTTTAAAAAAATTGGAAGAATGTTGGGTTTGGAACTGGAAGAATTCCTAAGACAACGCCTCTGTACGTTGATGTGTTCCTTTAATCCCTCTCTGTGCAAGAGAGCGTGGAAGCAGCTTTTGCGTACGAGCCTGCCGGAGCGTGTTATTTCTGTGTTCCGCCACAGACACCGACCAAAGCCTTTCTCCATGCTGCTATTTCTGACTGTGGCCTGGGGTCAAGAAATTATGGTGTAGAAAAACAAGTCAACATCTTCTGTCTGCTTGCGGCTTTTCTCAAAGGCCTCCGCAATTAGAGACGGACGATGACGGTTGCTGTCCGCAATCTATATAAACTTTCGAATGTAAACATGGCTCGAGATGCAAAAACAAGATGCTTGGACTCGCATTAAAGAAACAATCTCGGTTTTAAATGACTGGAACAGGGAAGTCGGTTTGTCCCCTAAAAATGTCCAGGGAACAGATTCTGAAAATCCAGACAAAGCTCCTGGAGAGACACTCAGGTATTTACACATCAACACTTCACACTGAGAGCAACCTCTGTACACTCAAAGCCAGCCTGGGCTCCTCTGAGTGCCACAGGGTTTATAAAGGTAACTGTGTCACCAGGGTGACCCACTATTAATAGCGGACACCCAGGCCTGTACAATGTCACATTCTGAGAGGAGGTGGGAGGGGGGATGCCGAGGTAAAGAGAGGAAGGGGAGCTGACTGCTAAGGCGGAATGAGATGTATCCTAGCTGCCAGCAGTATTCATAAATTAGAGTCACACGGAGAAACATGCCTGGAAATGCTGAGCCTGAGCTGAAGCCAGAGAGCTTTAGATGCTTTCTTGGTATTTGGTGCTGGACGTGTCCAAAAGGGAATCAACGCATTCACATTCACCCACATACATGAGGGTAAACAGCGTTGGCTAATTTAAGTGATAATGTGATATTTAACTCCTAGACGTTTAATTGTGACATTATCCAGATGCCATTCCTGTAAAAGCTTGGTTAACAAACACTTTAACATTTCACTTTACGTGAATCTGGTGTTTCTAAACTTTCCGACACTTTAACTACTCAAAGTCGAATTGAAAAAAAAAGGAACAAAAGCGAGCAGCTCTAGCTGGCCAGAATGCAAACAGCATCATTAGAGAAAATTATTCAAAGGAGCTCAATTCAGCCTGCCCTCTTCTGCATGACTCAGATGATTGGACTAAAGGGCTGCACTTCAGTGAAACCCACTACGATTTGTCTCTATTACTTCATAACTCAGTACTATTCTAGATGACAATTAGTGTTAACACTCAAACTGCCCCTGGCACATTAGCTGTTTAACACCTGCACGTTTCCCTCCACAGAAGCTAAATATAGACTCTCAGCTTTACTGGTGCAGTAACACCAACATGTGAAAAATGTTCTTGTATCTTCAACTGTTCATCTTTCAATTGAAAGTAAGTAACTATATAAGTAGTATGTTTTGAATGTGGTTGTTTACTTTATGAAGCATTTTTTGTGTTTTTCCATCGACAAATCAAAAACATCTCAAAGTAAGTTGATCAGAAAAGTTTATTTTTTATTTTATATTTCAGGAGGAGTCTTGGACGTTGAAAATATATGATAAAATATTTGAGATTCACCCATCAGATGTCGGTAGCCAGTTTGATCTCCATTTTTTTTTAAAGTCTTTTTTCAAACCGGCTGATTGAATTTTTTCATTATTCTGATTTATCTTCAATAATTGTAGCTTAAGAAGATATCAGAACAGCATTCAAAACTGTTTTTTTTTTCTATTTTATACAGTGGTGTACAGAAAATAAAAATAAGCAAACTTTGCTGTATACCGTTCAGCCTTTCCGTTGTCTGCTTAAAGTTTTGCTCTCTCTCACAGCCTGAATTAACCACAGAACAGTCCTGAAATATTGTAGAAATCTTTACATATGTCTCTTTAAGAGCCAATTGTAAAACAATCAAGTCTTTCAGTCTTCAAGCTGAATGTTGTTTAATTTCTCTGTGCCAATCTACAAAATCTTTAAGACGAGCTGGGTGCTAGTGTGTAAAGTCTACTTGTGTAAATTTATAGTTGTCTTGAGAATAACTTCAAATTCCTGGCATTGTTTTCTAAACCTCATAAAAAGACTCAGCTTATCACTTAGTATACATGCAGGCGAAAGTGTCATCTGTGGTTGGACATGGCATCCAGACAAAACAAGTCTTACAATGGGACTTATCCTGCTCTGCCTGGCCACACTCCAAGTCACATTTCCCTGCTCTATTTACAGAATCTTAAGAATAAAAGCTCAATGTGAGCGGTTTCTAGCACAAAACAACACAAACATAGATGAGGATCGTGATTTTCTATGTGCTCTAGCAATGCTAGAATCTGATCTGTTATCTCATCATCAATGGTTTCACACGAATACCCAACAGGATTGTTGAACCACTATTCTCAACTTTTTCTTTCTGGTTCTTGACTCAAAGAAGGGGGGGGCGTGTGAGGAATAAATCTGTTTCAAGTCTTTGATACAAATCACATGAGGCTCAACTGACAGACAGTATAGAGAAAGTATACAACAAGCACAACGAAGCAGTCTAAATCTACAAATTAATAAATGAGAATTTGTTGGCTTAAAACTTTGTTTTTCTTTGTCTAAAGGCTGAAAAAGTCCAATTAGTTTTGGACTTGCAGCAGTCAAATAAATCCCATTTCTGATCCTATCTATAAAGGAGCTAAATCCCTAAATCTGCAGTACCTTGAAGAGAAGAAAAGCACCTTTTCAAGAGAGGCGTATTTGACTTTTCTTTGACATGCAAACCCTTAAAACCTCACCCTGTCTGCCAGCAGCTGTCCACCTAAATAGGCTAATATTTATGTTCCTTAGGGCTAGCTGCTAAAAGTATCAATGTCTTTCTAAGCAGGGTTTCACAGAGTATGTCCCAGCAGTGAAAACCTTTTGTCTAAACTTGGATAGAGGCCGTAGCATACCGACTTGGCAATTCCAGTTGGGTTTCTACAAAATGACCCACCAGCCACACACGTTGCTGAAAATCTACACATGAAATATTGCTGTGCAGCGACGCTTGTGTACATGCACATGTTCAAACACTTTGAGCATGCAGAGAACTGAATAACTGAATGTGCATAACACAATCTAGTCTGATTATCATGGCCGGTCATCTCTCACCTGTGCAATCCTGCATTTGAGCTCAGCTTTCTCAAGCTCCCAGGCACATCTGTCTCTGGTGTACTGCAGCTGGAGCTCGCTCCTCTTCTCCTCCTCTTTCTTCACCTCGGCCTGCACCTCCTCCAGAACCGTCTTCAGGTCCAGCAGAATCCGCCTGTTCTCCCCACCCTGCATTGATACACAGACGGCATCCCGCTTTTTTGTTAAACGTGGATCACATGTTTGACCTTCTAAAATTCTGAGTTTGAAGCTATATATATATATATATATATATATTCTAATACTTATCTAAAACATTTATTTGATGTTTATATGCTTCACTTTTTGATCTAATGTAAATCTTATGATAAAACAAATTGAAAGTGCTTCCTTTTGAGAGCACAAATAGAATAAAGATTTTTCCGCATATTATGAACCAATTGATTCATTTTTAATTGACTTCCGTTCATGAAAAAAAACAACCAGTTCAGGTTTGATCAGATGACGCGTTTTAGATTTTTATCCACAGATGGTCAAATGCAGGACTATGATGCTTAAAAGACTATAAAACTGCTTTTTATGTTGGTTGGATATCATATGCTGGTAAAAGCCAATCTGCTCTCTTACTCTCCTCAGTTGCTCCTACTGTAAGCACCACCGCATTCCTATTCGCCACTGACTGGACTTTTAATGAGCAATAGAAAATAGAGAAGCTTGTGGTGAAACTTTGTTTTTTATGACAGAGGTGCACTGAGTGGGGAGCCATACTTAAAAAAAACAACTCCTTGGTAAATATTGGTACAGAAATGCTGAATAAATTATTGCTTCTAGTCTATTACTTGGATGTCAGCAACTTGTCTCAATAAGGACTCCTTCTCTCGCATCCATTCTTCTTTATCCTGAATGTGTCGCTTTTTCAGATCCTCTAGTTTCTTTTTAAGCCGCATGTGCTGCATTTGCTGCTGCATTTGGTGCTGCTGCTGCTGAGGTTCGGGGCCCGGCCACATTTGTCCCCTGAGGACCTCGAGCTGCTGGGTCCCTGCCCCTCCCTCTCCTGCAGTTTGCGGAGCGCCGATCGAGGGCTCCTGGATGTGGCTGAAAACGGTGGGCGGGGAGGAGATCCTCCTTAGCGGGCTGCGGTTTTTGCCCCGGCCCCTGTCAGCCTTCTCAATCCTGGAGCGAGGCACAAACTCCCACCCCTGGGACTGCACGTAGCCGCCGCCGCCGCCCTGCAGCCCTGCGCCGTTCATGAAGGCGCTCCACATCTCTCAAATGCATGCACATAAAACACTCAAATATGCAATGGAAAGTCACCAAACGATGTTGTAAGCAGCCATTTCTGCGCTGAAAAGTTTTGATCAGTTCCTTCATCAACATCAACTTTAGTAACTTTTAGCAGTTATCCACACCCGGCCAAATCCCGCCTCGGGCGCACAGCTTCACCCCTGGTCACCCCTGTCGCAGGGACACACTGGACGGGACGGGATGCTTCAGCAGTCTCCATGTCTCCACAAAGATGAGGTCAAGATTTCATTGTGGTCCCCCACTTCACTCAGTCCTCGTCCTTCACAGACCCGCTCTCGGCTGTCCACCTGCGCTGCTTCTCATTCGCGCGTTCTAACCAAGAATGATCCGTCCCCTCGGAGCGACAGGCGCCCGTAAACACTCCGAGGCAAAAAGGAGAAGCTCCCAAAAATACCACGGAGTGCTTCTGATGTAAGAGCAGCGGAGAGTATTTTTACCCCTCTGTAACCAGGAGTTTTTTCTCTCTCTCTCTGAGGCTGAACGACGCCTAGAGGCGACAGCGGAAGAAGAAGAGACCGTTAATCAACACCGGAGTCTTTTAATTACGTCGCCACCTTGCGCCGTAGCCATGGTAACGAATCAATTGGAGCACTGAGTCGCGGCAACTTCGACGGCCAAACGTGACCCGTCGGTTCTTTTAAGAGGCCGCAAACGACCCATTTTGAGTGCCAAGACGAGGAGGCGTTTAACAAACTGCTACTTTTGCACAGCAAGTTATCTTTAGCTTGGCTGTAAACAAAGCAGGTTTGTTTCTGCTGTTAGCTGAAGTATGAGGGGAGGCTGACTGTCACGAGGAGAGCAAAGAGGGCTGGGCGTTCATTAATCTAGAAAGCAGATAGCCACACAACTCTACATGAAAACGATACTCAGTTGTTCATAACCCTCACCTTATCCTAGTCGTAAACTCGTAAGCAACAGACCAGCTAGGCTACCTTTAAAGTCCGCGGTCTAAAGTCTTCACTCGTACGAAGCACGCGTTATTTGCAGCCTTACCGTACGTCTTGTGAGGTTCTGGGATGTGGAAGTGGTCGTCCCTGTTTAAAAAGAGCCACCAAATTGCCCAGCTATTTTTCGGACAGCTGAAACACTTGAACGTGGTCTGGGCTGGGACGCAACAGCACTGTTCAAAACAACTGCAGAGAGGGGAATGCCTGCAGTTAAAATGATGCTTTCATTAACTGAAATAAAATTCCCCTTCCTCTCTTCCTTCCTCCCTCCTACTCGTGTCTCTCCTCCTCTTCCTCCCACAGCTGGCCCTAAGACAGTGTGTGACGTGCAACATCCCACCGGTGGGATAAAAAGAAGCGGACCGAGTCCACCTCCCATCCTGGTGGCCAGACAAGTCCCCCCCATCTGCACATTTTTGTGCTGAGTCTGCAGACCCCACCCGTGGCTATTTTTAAAGAGTCTATTGCTGCAAAAATCCACAATCCAAATAGGTAAAACGCCAGTCTCTCTGACTATGCGGAAGGGTCTTAAAGGGGTTTGTAATGAACTTGTACTCATAATAAAAATGCATAGCTTTTGGAGAATGAGAATTGGGAAAAAATATATATATATTTTTTTTTTAAATGCACCAAGCACAAAAAACAATGATATCAAGGGGTAGCATCAGGTTTAGTGACCCTGAAGATATGGACAAATACCATAACTTGATGCAAAAATAGAAAGACACATAGAATAATCAAAGAAAAATACAGAACATTACAGAAAAAATCTGCACACAATGCCCAGATATCTTGTCTTTTTTCTGTAAATGACCAATGGACGATTTCTTGGACATAACCTGCTCAGTGACTCAGCACAGGGAATCGTTCAAGACACGCACAGTGACTTACAAAATTATTGATTTTTTTTCTCTTTCTCTATTTGAATTTTGTCAAAGTACAACCATGGTCAATTGCATTATATTTGGATCTCATGTGATAAACCAATGAAAAGTGCCACATGATTGGGATGTTGAAAGAAAGCGATACATGGTTCTCCAATTGTAAAAAAAGTAAAATAAAAAAATGTAGATGTGTGACATCCATTTTTATTCAGCCTCCTTTAATCTGATGATACCCTGAAATAGTCTGGTGTAACCAATCGCTTTCAGAAGTCACTGAATTAGTTGATAGGGAGTGTGAAATTGAATAAAACTGTTCTGTGAAAGACTTCAGAGGACTCCACAAATATGACCTTTATGGAAGAGTGGTAAGAAGAGAGCCATTTTTTTAAACCTTGTTTAAAGTTTGTCACACATGTACACAACAAACATAAGACAAAACCAAACTTAAACACACATTACACACCTTCCTGAACATGTGTGGTGTAGCAGCATCATGCCGTGGGTTTGGGAAAGTGGACACAGCTGATGAGAAGACAAAGCTAAGCACAGACAATTCTTGGAAAGAAGGAATGAGTGGGGTTTCTAATAAAATGAAAAAGTTCCAGGGTTGTGAATACTTTTTACAGAGGAAAACATGAGGCAGAACATTACAAAGAATGACACGCACATGAAAACCCCACAAATTTTGTGGTCTGTCTGTATGTTTGTGTTTTGAACCTACTGTGTTACAAAAGACGACCAAAAGATGATGAGTTACACATCATATCATCAGCTCAGTGACTCAGCACAGAGGAGCTTTCAGGAAACATGTAGCACTGACAATAACTGTCACTGTTATTGTGGGCATGAACTTGAGTTACTGGATGCATTTTCACTGCAACGCACCACTGCTGCTGTAATCCAAACCTCACCATTCCCTCATAGCTCTGTCCGCACCCAGATGTATAGCAAATGTCGGACGAGTTGGGAAAATCTCAGAAACCGTTGTTTGGACCCATTCAAAACCCCCCAGTGGATGAACTACATGAAAATAAACCGAGTGCAGTCTACACACTGTGGTTTCAAACTGTTCACAGTTTGGTAAACAGATTCTTTTTTTTTTCCCCTTTCTTTCAATGATCCCAGAGCTTGCGTTAAACACAGTGGGCTCGAGTTTTTCAGTGTGCAACAACACTCACCTAACTCTCCAGCATCACTCCTAAGCTATGCTGCGTCCAGGGTGCGGCAAGCCTTCGCAGTAGACGGATGATTGGAGTCGTACTTGGGAAGTGGAACTGTCCTGTACCTTGAGTGACCTTATGCGATGCGTTGAACGTAGCAGAACAGAACTTAAACTGAATGAGTAATGGAGCAAACAATACGAAAAAGAAAAGTGCACTGTGAGATCTTGAGCGCGTGCTTTACAGAACAAAGAACAGGGTGAAAAGAAATACCAGTTTGAAAATGGTGGCATAAGAGAGTGAGGAAAACAGAACGAGGATGAGGATGAGCAAAATAATGGGTTGAAACATCTGGGTGGACGTGAAGGGGTGAAGAGCAGGATGGCAGTTGATCAGAATGAGAAAACCCTACAAGGAAACAACAGAGATGGCGTTCATCTGCGGTGGCTTACAGACAGCGGTTCTTCTGACTGTTTGTCGTCCTGCTTGGGGACATCCAGACGGTCTATGAAGGTCTGTAGCTCTTTCCTAAAAGCTTTCATCTGGGCATTGATTCGATACAGCAGCTCGTGCTCTCTAATCCTGCAGATCAGACGGGGAAAAGCTGAATCCAGGGCTTTCACAATGCAATCTAGTGATTTATTTTTTTATTTATTTATTTATTACCTGCCACCTTCTTCATCCTCATCCAGCCTGGCAAACAGCTCCCCGTTGGTTACGTACACTCGGGCCTCAGCGATGATAGTGCTGGTGTCAGCGATGAGCCTGTCGATGGTCCGGCCCAGCCTCTCGGCCTCGATGCGGATGTCTATCATCTGCTGCCGGTCCCGCAGGCTTCTGGATAAAAAACGGCTATCTACTGGCGAGTAAAGGGAGCGCGTCGGGGTGAGGCAGCGGAGGTTTCTCACCTCGTCGGAGTCGCTCTCTCCGCCTATGGGGCCCTCGCGCTTGCGGTGCGGCGGGAGGAGGCGAGGGGAAGCGGCGGAGGTCGACGGGGTGTCGTCGTCCCGGCCCCCGTCGCTCTCCGCGTCGCTGTCCCGAGGGCTGCCGCGGATGCCCAGGTGGGAGGCCAGGTCGTAACGCTGCATGTTGGACAGCAGCACGCGGTTTTCGTACTGGAGCTGCATGACTTTGCCGCTCAGTTCATTGATCTGCAGGCGTGCCGCTTTCAGCTCCTCCTGGAGCGCCTCCAGTTTAGCCTGATCACCCCCGCCTGAAAGCGAGTCAAGGTCAGAATGAACTTCAAGCATTAGCATAATTCAATGATGCTATTGTAACACATATGGGATCGTTCCTACTGCTACACTGGTAAATAACAAGGAAGTGATCTCTCAAGTAGAGCTGGGCAATAAATCAATAACAATATATATTGGCATAGACACGCGATCGATATCAATAGAAAGTAAATCAGATATTATGTTAAACAATTTCGCAGAAGTATGGGGGATGTAAGCAGAAGAAAGGCTTTAGCTGCTAAACCTATCAAAGTCAGCTAAGCAAAGAGAGTGGCATCAACTAACTCACTCCCTCTTTGGTTACCTAGCAACAACTTGTTGAATAACTTGCACAGCAGCAGTTTCAGGTGAAAATGAGTACAACAGCTCCAGAAGAAATTGTGGATAAAACAGGAAAGGTCACCAGTTTGGCAGTAATTCATATTTTTAAAACAAGCAAAAAAAACAACAACAACAAATCAATAATCGGCACCTGATGTGAAATGCTTGTGTCATCACATGTTTTGCAGCCATATTGCCCAGCCCTACTTTCAAGTGAAACAAATTTTATGCCGTGCAACGTAGTTTTCATTTCAAAAAGCAAACACACCTCCTCCATGTCTTGATCCAGCCTCATGGGACCCAGCCTTGTATTTGAGTTTATTGAGCTCATTTGTTACCTGAGGAAATGTAAATGCAGTCTTTGGTGAGGTGGGTGGTCAAACAGCAGAAGGTTTGGGATTTAATTGGTATAAAACACCATTATGTAATCTGCCCAACAAACCTTTTTGTTTTCTTCTTCTACATCAGCTAAGTTCCTGCGGAGGAGTTCTGCCTCATCCTCCACCAGCTGCAGCTGCTGCCTTAGTTCAGACAAAGCCTCGCCTTGCTCCCTGCTCTGCTGGCCACTGCCTCCAGTGCCATTCCCTCCTGCTGCTGCCAGACTAAAAAATACAGGTAAATATAAATTTAGGTTTGCTGGCTTTATTTGAAAAAAAAAATAAAAAATTCAAAACGACAAACTTTCAAATATCAAATGAAATTCTTCACTTTTCAAATTCCCATCACATTTGAACATCTAAAGTGTTGATTGAAATGAGGGTACCTGTCCTCTCTCATGTCATCCAGTTCAGCCTTCAGTCCTCGGTTCTCCACCTCCAGCTCCACAATCTTCCTCCCCAGGATGTTTGCCTCTTCCTCCACCAGGCGTAAGCGGAGCTTCAGCTCGGACTCCCGGGTGGTGGGCGGCCCCCCGGCCTCGCCTTTGGGCAGCGGGCTGTCCACGTCCCCGTAGAAGGAGCGGTACTTCTGCAGCTCGTGCTCCAGACGATCCTTCTCTTTGTCGATCTTCGCCATCTTTTTTCTCATTAAGACGGCTTCCTCCTTGATGAAGGCTAGCTGGCACCTCAGGTCCTCGTTTTCTTCCTGCAAAGAGGTAATGTTGCTTTTTACCTGCTCTGGCTTCTATGACTTCTCTATGTCTTAAGCACCCATAATTTTCATTACTGTAGAGTCAACGTGATGTTATGGGATTATTTTCTGCGGCAGAGACAGGGAGTTTTCAGAAAGATGGATGGAAAAGGCATAAGAAAGAGTTACAGCACTTTCCAGGAGGATAACCCCAAACTCTTGGTGATTCTAGAAAAAGTTGACTCAGGGTCAAAATACAAATGCATAGCACACTTGATTTTATTTGGAAAAAGCTATTAAAAATAATGCTTCCTTCTTCTTGTTGTGTAACAATTCCACTGTGCTGTTTTGTTGGTCACGTTAAATGTGAATACAACCGATTCAATGGAACAAAATGCGAAACACCTTATAGGGGATTACTAATTGTCTGGGAATTGTGCAATTTGTGCAATTTACTACTTAAAATACCCATGGAGGTTTAGTACTCAGTGGTTGAGTAAACACAAGACTTGACTCACCTCAACTGGCGTCTGTGGCATCTTTTTCTCAGTTCTCTGCACATCTTTACTTCCTTTTCTTTTCAGGGAGAGCTACACAGAAGCAATGGCAATTATATCATATTGTTTTCAAACTGAAAGAGGTGATTTAATCCACATTTTTACAATACCAAGTTTATTTACAGAAAAAAAAACCTCTCCCTAATTAATACCTCCTATCACTGGGCAAAAATTTTAAAATATAAATCAGGCTGCTCAGATTTTATTTTCTGTTTCTGAAGCACACAATCAAAAACATCTCTAAGAAGAATTTACGGGGTCAAACATGTGTTCTGGTACAATTAAGTGAAAGGAGTTCTTCTGGAAAAGAAAAATGCACGAACAAGCAGGCGATGCTACTTAAGTTTGACGTATTTTATGCCTTTTTGGTTTTGTGTTTTACTGAAAATCCTTGAAAACATAATTCAGTCCCATAAACCAGTGAAAGGTTGTGTTTCACCCTTAAAAAGAATTTAAAAACGCGTGTAGAGTTTCGCCTTTGTCCAACTTTATTAAACAAAATCCATGATTCGAGCGTACAGTGTATGTAGTTCTCTCTTCACAGTACAAAATCACGGGTCATGAACTTTCTACTCCCATCATGCATTTTGTCGCTCTTAAGGAGGGATTATTTCCACAGAAATCTATGAAATAATTTTTAAAAATGAAGTAGTTTTAGTACATATTTAGCCATAAATATGTACTATACATATTTGTAAATAGTACATATTCATATTTACCATTAACCATTCATTCTAAATGAATGGTTCAACCAAATGCTAAATGAAATAAATCCTTGACCAATAAAATCAACATTTTTATTGTAAGCAGCCCTGAAACATAGTTTCAGGGCTGCTTAATTACGGTATGAAACATTTCTTTCTAGCCACCTTCACTGCATCCTGCCTTGCCACTTTTGTGTATCATACTTGAAATTGCACCCTTTATCAGTTTTTTTTTCTTTTTTTTACTGTTACACACTGTCTTTCCTTATTCCCACTTCATTGCCATCCAAATCGATTTTGATGAAGTTTAATTTTCCTCCACGTCACCGACCGACCCACTGAAGTAGAAAAACGAACAAGCGCGTCGCCTTGACTTTCTCTCTCACCTCTTTGGCTTTCTCCAGCTCATTTTGCAGGGCCTGTTTGGTGACCTCCACTTCTATCAGCTGCTGCCTCAGCTTCTCGTTCTCCTCCTCCGTCCTTGTCCTCTTCTCCTCGACATTCTCCAGTTCGTGGTGCAGGCGCACTGACACATCCTTTGCCACCTGCAGGAAGAGGCCAAGAAGGACGAAAACACAGCGTCTTGTGAATGTACTCGTAAACGCCAGGCTAAAGGTCGTTTATTTAAGTTCGGTGGTGTGTGACAGCAGGGAATCAATAAAACATGCAGGACAGTGGGCCCTGATGACCACGGTTGATAGCCCTGGTTTAGGACTCTGCTTCAATACATCTGAGTCTAAAATGTTAATGTAGCCAGAAGTGACTCAACAAAGAGGCGAAATACAAAACATGTGGTTCTTTGCAAGGTTTAATTTGTAACAAATTATGAAAATCGATCTGCAATCTTTACAATAACGCACTATTTTGTGCTGATCTGTCACATTAAAAAGGTGTAACTTGGAAAAAATATGAATAAAAAGTATAAGTTTAAAGGCAAAAAGCTGATTTTCATACATAAGGGCAGATTGTATGAAATCTGCCCTTATGCAGACCTGAAGGTAAGACCTGACTTACCTTCAGGTCTTGCTCCAGACTTCTGAGGAGCTCTCCATCCACTTGGCCGCCTTCATTAAACCTCAGCCTCTTCCTCTCGGCCTTCTTCAGCCGGTATTGGAGGATGCGACAGTTTTTGTTGGCCCTCTCCAACTCTCTGCGCATGTCCTGCAGCTGACAGGCGTCCTCTTCATAGAAGGTGTCCCGCATCTCGTCCATCTCTGCCCGCATCTCCTCAATCTCAGTCTAGAAAACAGCGAATCAATGCTTTATTAGATCATTACATCAAGCAAATAAAAATGACAAGGCACCGCACATATAGAAAATAAGCCAAAATAAGCGCGGTGATGCCCATGCAGCATGCATGTAAATACAACAGGTGCAGCTGATGCTGCGGCTCGTGTGTGTGGGCGTGTGTGTGTGTGTGGGTGGGGGTGTGTGTGTGTGTGTGTGTGTGCATCTTTAGCTATATGTACCTTTAAATCTTCATTTTCGTCCTCCAGCCTCTCGATTTCTTCTTGTAGCCTCTCGTCGGGCTGTGCAGCCGGCTGTGGAGCGGCGGGCTCGGGGGACAGCTCCGGCTCAGGCTCCGACGCTGACGGAGATGCGGACTTCGCCTGCATCTTGGCTCCCTTCTTCCCCAGGCTTTTATTCAAGTGAAACTGTATCAGTTCGGACTGCAAGCATCCCTCCTTCCAGAAACCGGGTCCGCATCCCACAGTGCTTTTAGAGCTCTTCTTATTGCTGCTGCTGCTGCTGCTGCTGCCGCCTCCAGCTGAGGCGGACTCTGCGCCTCTCGGGTTTTTGCTCCTCAGTTTAGGGGACTTGGATGCGCACGGCTGATCGGAGACGACGCGGCTCGAATCGGCTCTGGAGGGCGAGGAGGCGTCGCCGGCGGTGGGGCGGGTGGAGTCTTCTGTAGCCTGCGCCGCCGCGGGCCTGCTCGGTGTCGGGCTTTCAGCACCAGCAGTCTGGACAGCGGCCGCGCCTCTGCTGGGAGGAGCGCTTCCGGCCTGCCGCTCCCTGCCTGTGGAAACGGGAGAATGACCTCGACTACTTCTGCCTCCTCCTCCTCCTCCTGCTCCACCTGCTGCCGCTTGCTTTGGTGTGACGGGCTTAGCCGAGCCGCTGCCCTTCTGCGCAGTTTTAGATCCAGTTTCCTTGACACCGGCCGGAGACGACGAACGCGCCTGCTTCCGGCTGCTATTGTCTGGCTGCCGAAAGGAGTCGGCAGAGGATGGGTTCATCATGGTGTCAGAGGATCAGTTCATTCTCAGGAGGATCCACCCTCTCCATTTGTCTCCAGATTAACGAGAATCTGTAGAGATCGCTCTACAGGTTCACCAATGTCTCCCAAGTTTCTTTGTCTTGCCCTGTGGAAAACAATGAATTAGGGAAAGAAGAAGAAGAAGAAGAAGAAGAATGGTTCCCCATGAACCCAATCGAAGGTAATAAGGTTAGGCTTTTGTCAGTGGGAAGTTGCCAGCAAAAGACTACAATGTGATCACCAATGATTATGCAGTCAGTCAGCCCTTTTGGGTCCCCGTTTGATTCCTGCCTTTTGTGTGAGATCAGCTGCAGCTCGACGCTGGACAAGAAGCACCAACTCATCAGAGAGGAGCTGCTTCCTGTCAGCCATCATTTTATCCGCCACGTCCTACATGCCGGATGACTCAGTGAGCCGACTCGAATGGATGGAGGAGCAGATAAGCAGAAGTGTCTTAGGCCACTTGATGGGAAAACAAATATATATATTTTGTTTTTAGTCCATTTCATTGTTAATATGATTTATTTAGTTTGCGTGTGTGTGTGTGTGTGTGTGTGTGTGTGTGGGGGGGGCTTTTAAAGCTCTAATAATGAAGCGCTTCTATTTCATCCTTTGATTCAGCGCTGATCAACCGATCGACATTAAATGAGTCTGAATAAAGAGATAACTCCGGTCCACATCCTAGGAGAAGCAACAGCAAACCAGCCACGTTGCCGGCCTGACAGCAGCTACAGAAAACAATATGGACAACAATCCAACATTGTCCTTCATCCCGGTTGCTCCTGCCTAATTCATACAAAACCTGTGTGTGCTTTCTTCGATTTTCTTTTTCTTTCTCTCTTTTTTTTTTTAAAGAAAGAAAACAAACAAACAAAACCTTTAATTCTGAAAATAATCATCTCGGAATCAATTTCTTACCTTTTCTGTTCCGCTTTATCGAATCTCGGGCAGATAGTGGTGATGGAGAGGAGAGAGGAGATGCTGACTGGAGCGCCTCCCGAGCTCCAGCCGACCTGTTTCAATATTCATGACATTACGTCACCACTGGGAGGGCCGCGGCCGGGGTTGGAGGCGCAGGCGGCCGGCTGCTCTCATTGGGAGGAGAGACGGGACATTACGGGTCCTGCTGTCCTCCATGTCTGTCCCTCACTGCTCCAAACCGGCGGACTGTTACTGTGAGATGCGCACTGACGTTGAATACATGGAGTTCTGACATTTACCCAACTGCAGGACTTTTAGCTTAATGAGGTTCTGGGTGGAAGCTGGAGAGGGGAAAGGTCACCCTGGTGAAAAATTACTGTACTGAGTTTGTTAAATTTTAACATGAGCAAACTTTAAGTCAGACTAATCGTGAGTATACTTAAAGTTCACTTAGGATTAGTTAACTTACAGTGTGACATTTTGGAACAACTACTTTTGTGCTTAGTGTACTTTAATAGTATTTAAATTGTATTAAAGTACAATTTAAAGTGTACTAAGCTTCAGTGTACTTTTTTGGACAACTTAAGTTGAACTTAGTATACTTTAAGTATATTGCTTTTAATGTAATAAAAACGTGCTTGATTAGTATATTTTGAGTGTACTATTTTTATGATTGAATTACATTTAAAATATACTTAGAATGTATTTTAAGTATATTGGCATTACATATTTTATATATTAGTAGTGTGATTACCAAAGAGTCAACAATATAGACAAAGAAATACCGTGATTTCCGGACTATACACCGCGACTTTTGTCTCACGCTTTCAGCCCTGCGGCTTATACAATGATGCGGCTTATTTGTGCATTTTTTCCACCAGGGGCGCTCGAGCAGAAAAGGTAAGAGTGAGACAGGTGGAATATATGTGTAGAGGAAGACGCAAGTTCAATGTAACGTAACATGTCTCCTTGCTCAGGAGGAAGATGAAGACGGCTCTCAGTGACTTTTACCGGTATGTTTTTTTT